>JABUQX010091286.1:70000-75000 GCA_015478945.1 Trachelipus rathkii
TCCGCACCTATTCTGGTAGTCCGCTCTGAGCGGACCAGACTAGCGGACTAGCGGACTAAAGAGCGGAAGTGCTCACTTCGATATATATATATATATATATATATATATATATATATATATCATATATATATATATATATATATATATATATATATATATATATATATATATATATGTGTGTGTGTGTGTGTGTGTGTGTGTGTGTGTGTGTGTGTGTGTGTGTGTGTGTGTGTGTGTGTGTGTGTGTGTGTGTGTGTGTGAGGTATTCCTAAGTGGACAAAAATAAATAATAAATGCATTTTATGATCCGAGGGAAAAATCAAAATAAAAGATTTTATTGATTTTAAACTAAAATTTGTGAAGTTTCTGAAAGAATAAAAAAATCCACTAAAACATTGTGTTGCAACTTAATCAAAATATTAAATGAATTAATAAAATAGAAGAAATATAAGACCTTTATTAAACCAGGGAGCAATAAATTTTTTTAACTTTGTAAAGTTGGTAAAACTAAGAAATACATTTTATGATCTAAGGGAAAAATCAGAAATAAGAGATTTTATTTATGTTGAATTAAATTTGTGAAGTTGCATAAAGTCGATTTTGTGTAGTTTTTATTGTCTTAAATGAGATTTTTTTCATTTTCAAAATTATTTAATCTTGTAGTTAAATTATTTTTTCATTAGATATTTATTAAGTTAAATAAAACCTAAAACAATACCATAGAGTAAATGCACAGCAGGCTGGCGTGTATGCATGGCAGACCGCTCGCTGAAGCGCTCGCTCCAAATGCGCGAGCGGTGCCGTGTAACACCTTACTCGCGCTATACAGGATATAAAAAAGAACAAACAAATTCAAATTTACATTTACATTTTTTCAGTTTCACAATTTTTGTTTTTAGGTGAGATAAAGTTAAGTTAAGATAAGTTAAGTTAAGTTAAGTTAAGTTAAGTTAAGTTAAGATAAGTTAAGTTAAGTTAGCAGTAAAAGTATACATATTTTAAAATTTATTTTATCAGATATTAACTGATATTTAAAAAAAATTTTTTATAATATTTCATTAAAAAAGTATATAGATTTGCGTTTTTGAACTACATTTTTTTTTTTAAATATATATATTTTTTTAATATAAAATGATGGTGCTAGATATCGCACTTTTATGAACATTGGGCATATCATTTATATAAGATCCAAATGTTGTCTATATATTATGGTGACTTTGGCAAATTTGTCACTTATATTACCGCCTACCTTCATTCAAAAAAAAAAAATAAAAAAAATTCTGAATCAAGGGTGATCCGAGCACTGCAATTTTCAACACCGCACCGCACCGCACCGCACCATGCAAAGCACAGCAGTTGGTGCGTCGACGAATCCAATTTCTATGGGTTGTCTATCATGTTTTTTTTTTAATGTTACAGACTTTAATTATAGGTTGGAAGATTATGCTGCTTGTCTTTTTCATGTTATTAACGTTTTAAATCTATTTCATTGCCTATCATTTTGTTATTTGGGAAGATTTATGTGAAAAATTATAGGCCTAAAATAAGGATTAGTACTTTCTAAGATTGTTAGATTTTTGTGTTAAATTTTAATATTAAAAACTGGATTTAGAGTAACTTTATGGTTGGTAAATTTTTCTTACAAGATAAAAGTTTGAAAACCGTTTTAAGGTTGTTTAACATGTTGCTTCTTTAAAAGATATAAAATAAAGGCAGATATCAAAAAGGAGAATACTTTTATTTTACAGTTGCTAGATTTTTCTTTCTAGGGATAAACTATTTTTAGATATTTATTGATAGGTATATTAGAAATAGACAGAGTTCAAGAAAAGACAAACATTTTTAAAATGCTACTAGATATTTCTTACTAGATTTCTAGCATTTTCCTTGATTTTCTCTATATAATCCAGAAATATTTCCTAGATTTCCATTTGTTTTCGCTTATGTTCTGTTAGATACTCGATAGATACTTTTCAATTTCCCCATTTATTTTAGAGTTTCGCTCTAGTTTTCCCTGCATACCCCTAGATTTTTTCTACAGCTTAAAGAAGTTTTTCCAATATTCCTCTAAATTTTCCCTAGATTTTCCTTAAGTTCTCATCGACATTCAGTGTTTTTTCTAAAGCGTTAAAGCAGTATCAAATTAATGTGATGTAAGTCATCTAACTGCCTTAAGAGTGTTGGAATACACTGGCCCAGTCGGTAATAGAGAAAAATAAAGTCCTTAAAAAATATTCAGGCCCTGAAAAAACTAATATAAAAAGGCATAAAGGTTGAAATTTATTACATTGACAACAGCTATTAAAACCAATTATAATCCCTAGTTAATAACTAGATAACAAATAGTTAATAACTTAATATAGCTGACTCGTCCTTCTCTTTTATCATAATCAAGTGAGGTATAAATGAATTAATATTTTTATCACCATCAGGAGAGTTTTCGAGGACAGGCGTACCAATTCCTCCCAAGATAACAAAGGGAAAATAATGATAAGTGACATTTAATTATATGTAATTACTTCGTTAAGCAATCTACACTTGACAGATTCTCAAAGGTTTTATTATCTTTGATTATGGGTCTTATATAACCAATACTACTACTACTACTACTACTACTACTACTACTACTACTACTACTACTACTACTACTAATACTAATAATAATAATAATAATAATAATAATAATAATAATAATAATAATAATAATAATAATAATAATAATAATAATAATAATAATAATAATAATAATAATAATAATAATAATAATAATAATAATAATAATAATAATAATAATAATAATAATAATAATAATAATAATAATAATAATAATAATAATAATAATAATAATAATAATAATAATAATAATAATAATAATAATAATCATTTTAATAATCATTTTAATAATAATAATAATAATAATAATAATAATAATAATAATAATAATAATAATAATAATAATAATAATAATAATAATAATAATAATAATAATAATAATAATAATAATAATCATTGTTAAATAAAATAAAGTCGCGGCTCATTGTTTTTTGTCCTTAGCGCAGTGCGGTTCGAAAGTATGGCGGATGGTGCAGTGAGGATAAATGCGGTGCCCTTTCAATCCAATAAGGATATTTAATTGACTCCATCGGGAAAATTCTGTCTGTCAACCGTATTTTCCTTTTTGTTTGAATTTTGTTCCGTTTATTATTATTAAAAAATAAAGTAGTTTATCACAGATAATATAAATTTGAAAAATAAATGCAAATATATTAAGTATTTTTTTTAAAATTTCATATCTTTCTCCACTAATCCGTCTCTCACCATTACTCAAATTCCTGAAAAAGATGTTCCTAAACATAAACAAAAGATTAATCACCAAGCTAAAGATTATTCGGTAAAATACAAAACATCCGAATTCTAAAGCAAAACATACTGACCACAGATGTAAAAAATGCAACTTGAAGAGACCCCGCCATAAGTCTATTCCTAAGACAAAGGCAATGACTTCAATAGATTGTACCCAAACAATTACAGCAATCTAACACCTCGCCAACCAACCCTCTGATATCTTGCAGGATTTTTCCAGCTCTTCCGAATTCTAATATAGACTCTTCTTACGAATTTCCTATCTCATCACTCCCTAAAGGATTCTATGCCTTAGCGGATAAAATAAATAATAGTTCCCAAAAAGAGCTTGATGTGACAACCCACTCTCTTTCTAATACCTCCTGCGTTTCTGAGAGAGGTGAATGGAAAACAGTTTAACGCAAACATCGCAAACACTCCAAGCGTTCTGATTCTGTTGGCGGCATGAAAGGGGACCAGGTCTCCATTCTTAACTCAAATTGCCAGTCTCCCAAAATCACCCATCTGATTACTCACTGACACAGTCTCCAGTATTAGACTTTGTAAATCCAAGAGATTCCCAAAATTATTATTATTATTAGACGTTGTCAATCCAACAGAACCCAAAATCGCAACTCCAATACCCACTCCAAAAGAAGACACTTTTCCAGTGACACCTTACTTCTCCATTTCCATGTAAACAACCTCATATTCCCCACACATTTCTGAATCTGCTTGTTTAGCAGATATGATATCGCTCCCATTCATAAACGTGAGCACTCTGGTTGCTTTTCCAACAAACAACAAAGCGCACATAATAACATGGACTAGGTTGAACTCAACTTACTTCGCATTCATGGCCAAGTTCCTCCACCAAATACCACAGAAAATTCCCCCCAAAACTGGTCGTACAATTCAAATTTCTGTTATTCCTTACTACCAGTATTTATAGCTCCTCCTCGTTGGGACCCATGTTTCAGCCTTTCCACTCCATCTGTATCCACCTCCAACATTATCCCAAGCCACTTTGAGACAATTGTCTCAAAAGGACAATTATCATAATATTTATAACAGCGCAGAATGGCCACCTTCCTTCAATGGAATTGTTGTGTCTACTACTATAATTTTGAAGAACTTGTTCAACTAATAAACATATGTACACCAAAAGTGCATATGTTTGCAGGAATTTCAACTATATTATCGCGACCTCTTCCAACTGTTGGAATATAAATCGCCGCTAACCTCTATAGAAAGAGGTGACAATGATATGGGAGGTGCAGGTATACTCATTCATAAATCTGTCCCATATTCTCTAATCCCTCTTCAAACTAGACTTCATCCAATAGCAGCACGAATTCATCTGTCCACCGACCTCACTGTCTGTTCGATCTACTTGGCTCCGAGTAGTGAGTTTACTAAGGCCGACTTAGCTGACCTTTTTAAGCAGCTCCCCACTCCGGTTGTTATACTTGGATACTTCAACCTTCTCCACCCTTTATGGGGCGACTCTGTCACCTCGTTTAGTTGTAAGATCCTTGTTGACTTCCTAACCCCCCTTTCTCTGGATTATTATCCAATAGCCTTAAATGAACTTGCACCGAACCCAACGTTAAAAACCCATTCTAGCTGGCGTTATTACCGAGCGTAGTGGGCTCCTT
>JABUQX010091286.1:90000-92500 GCA_015478945.1 Trachelipus rathkii
TATATATATAATATAATATATATATATATATATATATTAATAAAATACTTTTAACATGCAGTAAGCAGTTTTGAATGTTCCTATATTAGGTGGTAGAAGAACCTTAAACTCTCAGTTTCAAGTAGTTATATATTTCAGTGTACTGGTTTTAAAACCTTTAAATTAAACAGAGTTTATTTAAAACCATCTCTTCATTTTCTATCTGTGGTATCCTGGCTTTAACTGAGATTGCATATGATTGAATGCACAAGATCATGTCACCAATAGAGGCGTCTAAGATGATGTTTCAATAGATCAACTCTACTTGCTTACGTAATAAGCTCTATCAGTAGTGAAAGCACTTGTATTACTAACCTAAATTTTCAAAAAAAAGAAGAAAAAGTTTATGATAGAACAGAACCATGAAGAACATGACAATTTATAGATTTTAAGGATGATCAATTACCCACTACTCTAGATGGTATGGAACGATCGAAAAGGATACAAGAGGAAAGGTTACAGAAAGAACAGAAAGAAAGATAGGTACCAAAAGAGAGAAGTACAGAAATAGAAGCTTTGTTACAGACTCTATTGAAAGCTCTATATATCAAGCGTTATAGGAAAAAATATACCGAAATGCTGAAGGAGTCAAAATCAGAAAAAGGAAAAGAAGATTATCGCTAGAATGCTTCTAACGGATGCCTTGAAGAAATAGGAAGGGGATACAGTGATAAAGAAAGTGATTGGAGGAACCCAGAGAAGGAAAGAGTTATCTGCTTAAAAAGAAGGGTTAAAAGTTAAGAAACGGTCAATAATGTTTGATTCATCTCCAAGACGACCAGGAATACTGGTAAGGAGCCGCATCATCTGCTCATGGGTATTCTGGTTAGAGAACTAGAATAGAATCTCACCAGCTATATCTTGGGAACTAGAAAAAGTTACTGTTTATGGTGTACATTGAAAACATCCAAAATGATGATTTCATAGAAAGGAGGAGAGAAGGTAGTCTATTCTGGAATTTAGAAAGTCGAAAAATTTAGGATAGTCAGCAACTTTAAAAAATGAATAAACTAAATGAATGAATTTAGCTCTGGAATGTCAAGAGAGGATATAAACCACAAAATGGAAAATAGGAAGTCTCTAAATTAGAATCACCAGGGCAAACAACATCGCAACGTAGACGCACACACACACACACATACACATACATACATACACACACACACACACACACATATATATATATATATATATATATATATATATATATATATATATATATATATATATATATATATATATATATATATATATATATATATATATATATATATATATATATAATTTGAGCTAGGAAATAAATTCCCATTTTGACCTTTGACCCCCATCTGTTATAATTAATTGGGACTCTGTTCATTTGGGCGAGTCAAATAATATTTTGTTAGATTGTGAAAAGCATTGTAAAATATTGCATGCAGTTGGTAGCATCCTGTATATTTGAAATCTTACAAATGAAAATTCGATTTTGATTCAACCATTTTTCTAATAACAAAATATTGGGACGCAATCTGAGTCCATATCATGTTAAGATGATTTTTCTATATTTTCGCAATGGATTATCGAAGTGATTATGAATTTTTTTTACAAAATCATGAAATTTTTGTTGTTGATAGAAATCAATTTCTTTGGTATTTTTATTTAGGACTGTAATTCAAATCTAATTGCATATGATATTAAAACCGGGCTTTATTTTGAGGAAATTGGTTTCCACTCAAAAATCCTGCATCTAGTAGAAAACCCGACGTACACCAGAGAACGTTGGTTCTCTTAAAATATATCAGTCCCAGATTAGATTGATTGTTTTCACCATTTGAGACCAACAGCCTATAAACTTACCCATCTTATATATTGACGTATGGAAGTATGAGGAAATTGTGTGATGCCTGATTTCTTTAAGGCTTTCGATAGGAAGTGCCACACTTAAACGCCCTTTAGATGCTCTTTCTTTAGGTTTCCTTCAAAGCATTTCTCACTTTTATCTATATTTCTTTCAAATTGTTCGATATCAGAAATTGTCAATAAATCGATTCAGTTTGCAATTTCATTTATTAAAATTTACTATTAATTAATCAGTATTAATTTTAATTTATCTGTCCAAGGTTTCTCCACCAAATGAGCACATCTTAAAACCTGACGAAGGCTATCCTTGGTGGGAAAGATATCAACCAGTGTCGTACAAACTAGAATCAAGATCTGGAAACGAAGATCAATTTAGGGACATGGTATCAAGGTGCAACGCCGTTGGCGTTAGGTAAATATTTAAATTGAAATTTTTCTTTCTTCCTCTTTGAAATTTTCTTTCAAGGAGATAAGTTTAGTGGTAAGCTTGGGCAGGTTCAGGCAAATCGGCGAGCCGATAGTTAAAACCTTTTCAGAAAATTATACCTATAGCTAATTCTTTTGCTGTTCGGTTAATCAGGAAAGCAAACAAGCTACTAACTCTTATGACAAAGCAAAAAAA
>JABUQX010091286.1:102500-119825 GCA_015478945.1 Trachelipus rathkii
CGGGGAATTTTTTATCTTTATATATATATATATATATATATATATATATATATATATATATATATATATATATATATATATATAAATATATATATATATATATATATATATATATATATATATATATATATATATATATATATATATATATATATATATATATATATATATATATTATACAGGTGTGTGTGTAGGTGTGTGTTTGTATCTGCATACGAAAGCTAAAATTTAAATATAAAAAATAAACCCTTTTAGAAAGAAGGTTCAATAAAAACTGATAAAATTTTGAAAGTCAACATAAGTTGAAAGCAAAGTCAACATTGAAGTTCCCCTTTCAACTGTTGACTTGCGACTCGCTCTTTGTTGACGGACTTGCATTGGTCCATTCAGTATTGTGAACTGACCGTATTTTGAAAAAAATATTTTCCATTATTTGTTCTGCGTTTCTGGATAATGATTCTGTGAAATAAGACTTAGGTTCAAAATGACTTTCCTCCAGTGTTTTGTATTATGTACAAAATTTCTTTATTTCATGTTTTGTATTACGATAAAATACCTTTTCCCCCAATGTCTTTTGTATTACTATTTACTTTATCACTGTTAAATTGGACTAATAGCTTTTTTGAAACATCCTCAAAAGCTTTTTTTTTCCATCATAATTTTATTTCATTTTATTCACATTAAGAATATGTAAAAAGGCAAGCTTGCACATTAATTTTGTACAGTACATTTTGTACATGTACATTACCTTACCACTTTTTTTAGGGATTTCATGTCTACTGTAGCATTATTTTCAATCTTACTTTAACATTGATTTGAAATCATGTAACATTAATTTTAAGGTTGAAATCTACAAATCCACTTACATTTATAATTCTTACAGTAAATATGTATTTTATATAATCATTTTATTATATAACGAACTTCATATAGTCTACTTTATATATTATTGATGTATTTTTTTAAAATGATGAACTCCCCATGATCCACATTAGATTGGCAATATAATCTCTAGTATCTCTTTCCCTCCGGAAGAAAGTCTCCGCGAATGATTTTATTCATTGAATTAAGCAATGGAAGGTCTGTATACGACAAAAATATGTTATTCTTTTCCTATTTAGAGATATATTATCCTTTCGTTCCATATTTTAAGATACAACAATAAAATATCTCCTTGCATTTATTTTAACAAGTAAAAATTTATTAACGTCTGATCCAAACTGAAAGTATAACTCATTTACAATTTGTGATAACTTCTCCCATCTCTAATTCTTATTTTCATTCCTTCAAAGATTGTGCTGGAGAAAGTTGTCTTTTTTAATTCAATAAGTAGTTAACAAAACGCCAAAAATGTTTTTCGACTACTTAAATCAACTAGAACAAGGAACAAAGCAGAACAAACAATTCTTATCAACCTAACTTCATTTTGTACACATAAAAACTTTAAACCTAACCACTTCCCATTGCGCTATTACCTTCTATATTAACTAATTTACTGGCCTTAATAATGTTGAAGAGGTATCTGAAAAGATAAACAGTCTTAAAACACAATTCTGACATGTAAGTCCTAGCACTCGAAGTTTCAAGGATAATGAATGAAACTTCAATGAGTTTGTTCCTATTACAATAAAAAAATTTTAAATTGTAAAAGTGAAAAAAATATTCTAACTGGAACTAGTGTGGCTTTAACACATTTTTTATCTCTCCATACAACGATTTTTCCTCACCGGCACATTTAAAAAAATTTAATTTCTGCTTGCCGACTCCGATTGCATGCCACTCCTCACTTCACGAAAATTTTACAATACGTGATCAATATATTTAAATAATAATAATAATAATAATAATAATAATAATAATAATAATAATATTAATATAATAATAATAATAATAATAATAATAATAATAATAATAATAATATAATAATAATAATAATAATAATAATAATAATAATAATAATAATAATAATAATAATAATAATAATAATAATAATAATAATAATAATAATAATAATAATAATAATAATAATAATAATAATAATAATAATAATAATAATAATAATAATACTGCCCAACAAAAAAAAATTTTTTTTGCTGCCAAGGATATTTTATCGAATTTATAGTATATCGGGTGTGCTGATTTCAGAAATGACATTAAACTTTGAACGTTTCTCCCTCTTCCCCCAAATCTCCTTGTTCCAGATATACTCTTATACAAATATCTTTTTTAATGCCTATTTTACAGTAATATCGTTTTATTTCTTTTTAAGGGGCTTACCTTTATATATACTTTATTTTTTTTTATATTTCAGAACACTATGAGTACTTCACGAAGAGCCTGTTTGAATAACCCCAATGTATACTGATACACCTGTGGTGAATATTGCCAGGAGAACGAAAGAAGAAATATTACTAACTTTGTGAAGCAAGCATATCTGGCATCACTTTGGAACTGACAATCGGAGACAAGATAAGTCTTGGGCTCCAATATGGTCTGTAAAACGTGTGTCGAAAATCTACGTCAGTGAAAAATGGATGAAGAAAAGGTTTAAAATTTGGTGTGCCTATGGTATGGCGGGAGCCAAAGATCACCACAGTGACTGTTATTTTTGTTTGGTTAATGTGAAAGGTATCAATCGTTACAAGAAACGTAAATTTGAGTATCCGGATTTGGAATCAACAAAGCGACCTGTACCACACTCCGACGATGTCCCCATCCCAGTGTACACTCCCAGACCTAGCATTGTCTGATGAAGAAGACATCCAGGATTTGGTGTGCACACGTGCAATATTGGTAGTGAATATGAAGAAAGTACTTCTACACAGCAACAGTTCTCCCAGGAAGATCGGTGATTAAGTACGAGAGTTAAGTCTCTCCAAGCTAGATTCTGAGCTTTTAGCATCTAGACTACGTGAAAAGAACTGTCTCACGGCTGAATGTAAAATAACTTTTTTTCGGAAAAAAGAAGGTAGTACTTCTTCCATATTTCATTGACGAGAAGACCTCAGTATAAGCTGTAGGCACATTTCTCTCGCACTCCCTACTACCTCATTGGGGATTTTATACCCTAAATCTAGGTCCTGCAAGCAATACTTTCAGATCACAGAGTTAAGCCCATTGCGCCCGATTGTTTATGGATAGTTCAACGAGATGCTTGAAGTGTGTTTTATTGTTCAATGGCAATAGTTATGCAACGATTCCAATAGGTCACTACAAAACTGAAAGAGGATATGAAAATATAAGAATGATCTCCTTGCAGAAGCTTAGATATATAATGAACACCAGTGGTCTATATGCGTTGATTATGATCAGATGACAACGATCTTAGCGTGGGCAGCAAAGCGGAGTATAAATAAACGATACCCTGCTCGGTCCTTCTCATATCGCTTGTGGGATAGTAGCGGGCTACAAGAAGACCACTGTGTTGTAAAAGTTGTATATGGGTCTTGGCTAGGAGAAAAGTATGGGGAAGACTGTGTGGTAGACACTGCATCAAATTCATTAACGAACCACTGGTTGACAGGGGAAAAAATTATTTTCGCCACCACAATACACACATGGCTAGGACTGATGAGGCAATTTGTTAGGGCCCTAGAAAAAGATGGTGAAATGTTTCAAATTATATTTGCAGATTTTCCAGGGTTGAGTATGGAGCAACTCAAAGCTGGAATCTTTTGCGGCCCTCAAATTCGCCAATTATCAAGGATGACAATTTCATAATTCCATGACTGACTATTGAAGCATCTGCCTGGAAAAGTTTTTGTCTTGGTTGTTCAGACTTTTTGGGCCAACCATAAATCTGCCAACTATGTAAAACTCGTACAGAAAATGGTTTTCAGACTCAAAAATTTGAATGCTAATATGCAGCATAAATTCACTTTTCTACATAGTCTACTAGATCGGTTTTCCCGGAATAATGCTAGGATGTTATAGCTGAGGAACTAAGGGAGAGGTTCCATCAAGATATCAGGTGATGGAAGAAAGATCCAAGGAAGATGGGATACACACATGATGGAGAACTATTGTTGGAGCCTTCAAACGTGATTGTCCACATTCTGCACACAGAAGACATTCATATAGAGAGCGATTTGTAATGCATTATTGTGATTTCATTATACTGAATTGAATGCTTTAACCTATTAGCATTTTATGTACTTACTCATTAACAATTTGATATATATCTTTGTGTTTTTTTTGGTCCAGAAATCGAAATCATATAATTGTTGTTATTTAATGTAATTTTTGTGACACCCTGTATCTCAAAAACTATGATAGGTACAAGGAAACGGAGGTCATATTCGGAATCAGGGCAACAAGTTACCTATAAAATGACCTTCAAATGTTTGCCGCAAAATCTTTGTTGCCAGTGTAATAATAATAATAATAATAATAATAATAATAATAATAATAATAATAATAATAATAATAATATAATAAATAATCAATATAAATAATAATAATAATAATAATAATAATAATAATAATAATAATAATAATAATAATAATAATAATAATAATAATAATAATAATAATAATAATAATAATAATAATAATAATAAATCTTTAATTAGTGAAAAAGTTGAAATGTGAAATATAGAATAAAATTAAGCATATCGAGTAATTTAATGTGTGAAATAGATTTAAAAATGTGAAAAAATAGATAAGAATTTGGTTTATTCAAAATAAAAAATATTAAATAAGGAATAATAGAATATTCCATTTTATTATTCCTTATTTGATTATTTTTATTTTTCTATTTTATATCATATTTAGAGGTAAAGAAATAACTGATTTTTTTTAAGTAATTGTATTTCTGTATTAAAATTCCACACTTAGTATTTATTATTCGTTGGTATTGACATCGGGGGGGGGAGAGAGAGAGAGAGAGAGAGAGAGAGAGAGAGAGAGAGAGAGAGAGAGAAGAGCTTGAGAGTGTGAGAGAGATAGAGGAGAGAGAGGAGAGAGAGAGAGAGAGAGAGAGAGAGAGAGAGAGAGAGAGAGAGAGAGAGAGAGAGAGAGAGAGAGAGAGAGAGAGAGAGAGAGAGAGAGAGAGAGAGAGAGAGAGAGAGAGAGAGAGAGGATGGGTGGAAAAAAAGATAAAAGGAAAAGAGAAGAAATACAAAAGGAAGACCAAAGAATTCAAATTAAATAAATCACACAAATTCGGCTACTTGTGCATTATTATTATTATATGTCATCAGGGCTGCGAAGCTGACACATTTTTTCCGGCTTCAACTCCAGCTCCAAAGCTTTAAAATTTCCAAGCTCCGGCTGTGTCATTTTACAATACGCGGCTCCGGCAACGACACTGGTTTAGGTTCCAGCTCCGACTCCAACTCCAAGCCCATTTATTTCACAGCAAAATCTTTTTTGGGGTCCGGTGCTCCAGCTTCCGGCTCTGACTCCGGCTCCGGCTCCGCAGGCCTGTGCATCATTATAATTTCCAAAAGATCTTCCATTAAATAACCCTAATTAATTGCATTCACTAAACTGTTTCTAAGATGTGAAAATTAAATAAAAAAAATTTTCTCTAATAATTAATTTCTCTTTGCTATTTATATATTTATAAATTTTATGGTATTTTATTGCGTCGCAAGACATGGATCCGGGTTCGAATCCTCGTTTGAATCCTAGGTAACAAATACCTAGAGTAGTTCCCCACCTACAATAGGGCACTGCCCGTCAGGTGTGAACTTATTGAAAAAAAAAATAATAAATAATTGTTATTTTTAATTAAATAATTATAAGAAAATAATGTTTTCTTCTTTCTGAAGAAAAAATGTGGTATCTCAAATTTCATCTCACTTAAATACAAAAACATTTAAAAAAACATTTCTATAATTTCTTAAATACATTTCTTCAATAAATAAAATTTTAAAATGCATTCCATACATTTAAATGCGTTTCACACTTAAATACATTTAAATTCATAAATTTTTCAAATTTCCTAGATAAGGTAAAGTACTTAACGTGTTGAAGGACGTTGTTTCCAAACCTCATGAGGATCCTAGGTATAGAAAGCTTCTTTTATAGAGCAATGTCCTTGATATGTGAATTTTTTTCTTTTTCTTTTAACCAAAAATAGAGTGAAGAATAAAACCTATAATTTCTAAATTGGTAGTTTTATTTGAAAATATAAGGGTACTATAAAATAACGTTATTTATATATTTAATTTGTTGAGTATTATACAGGTCTATGCACTGCACCAGGGAGAACCTATGGAGGAGAAGATGGTGTTTATTGAAGCATTGCAGGACGTATATTACGGAAGAAGAGGAGGACACATATTAATTATGCAAGATATGATTGCTCATGTAGGAGTGAGGAAAGAAGGAGATGAAACTGTTGTGGGTACATTCGGAATGGGAGCGAGAAATATGTAGGAAGAGAGTAAGTGGACTTTGTAATGGGGAAAGTAAAAAGTGGACATGGTACAGTTTAAAATTCAGACAACCAAGAAAGAATACATGGAAAAATCTGCAATGGATCTATTGATAAGCAATGATAAGAGGGTGTTTATGGACGTAAAAAGTATAGTGAGAGAGATTATATATATATATATATATATATATATATATATATTATATATATATATATATATAATATATATATATATATATTATATATATTTAAATATTATATATAATTTATATTATATATATATATATATATATATATATTTATATATATATATATATATATTATATATATATAATATATATATATATATATATATATATATATATTATATATATATACTATATATATATATATATAATATTAATATATATATATTACATAAATAATTTATATATATATATAATATATTATATATATATATAGTATTTATATATATATATATATATATATAATATATATATATATATATATATAGTATATATATATATATATATATATATATATATATATATAAAAACACAGGTGTGTGTAGGTGTGTGTTTGTATCCGCATACGAAAGCGAAATTTTAAATTTAAAAAAAAAAAAAACCTTTAACAAGAAGGCTCATTAAAAACTGATAAAATTTTTAAAGTCAACGTAAGTTAAAAGCAAAGTCAACATTGAAGTTCCCCTTTTAACTGTTGACTTGCGACTCGCTCTTTGTTGACGGACTTGCATTGGTCCATTCAGTATTGTGAACTGACCGTATTTTAAAGGAATATTTTCCACTATTTGTTCTGCGTTTCTGGATAATGATTCAGTGGAATAAGACTTAGGTTCAAAATGACTTTACTCTCGTGTTTTCTATTATGTACATAATTCCTTTCTTTCCTGTTTTTTGTTACGATAAAATACCTTTTTCTCCATGTCTTTTGTATTAATATTTACTTCATCAATGCTACATTTACATAATGGCTTTTTTTGAAACACCCTTAAAAGCTCCTTTTGTTGTTTGCAGCATAATTTTATTACATTTTTTTCATATTGAGAATATGTAAATAGGGAAGATTGTGCATTACTTTTGTGCATTACATTTTGTACATGTACATTACTTAAACAATTTTTTTAGGGATTTCATGTCAACTGTAGCATTATTTTCAATCTTACTGTAACATTGTTTTAAAACCATATAGCATTATTTTTTAGGTTGAAATCTACTAACTCACTTACATTTATAACTCCTACAGTAAATTTGCATTATATATAATCATTATAACGAATGTCACATAGTCTATATTATATATTGTTGATGTTTTTTTTTTTTTTAATAATAAATATCAGGAAATGATTAACTCCCCATGAACCGCATTAGATTGGCGATATAATCTCTAGTATCTCTGCTCCCCCGGAAGAAAGTCTAAATAAATGATTTTATTCATCGAATTAAGCAATGGAAAGCCTGAATATGACAAAAACATGTTATTCTTATTCTATTTAGAAATATCTTTTAATACTTTCGATATTTTCAGATGCAACAATAAATAATCTACTTGCATTTATTTTAACAAGTAAAAATTTATTAACATCTGATCCAAATTGAAAGTATAACTCATTTACAATTTGTGATAACTTCTCCATTCTCTAATTCTTATTTTCATCCCTTTAAAGCTTCTGCTGAAGTAAATTGTCTTTTTTAATTCAATAAGTAGTTAACAAAACGCCAAAAATGTTTTTCGACTTCTTAAATCAACTAGAACAAGGAACAAAGCAGAACAAACAATTCTTATCAACCTCACTTCATTTTGTACACATAAAAACTTTAAACCTAACCACTTCCCATTCCGCTATTACTTTCTCTATTAACTAATTTACTGACCTTAATAATGTTGAAGAGATATCTGAAACGATTCAGAAGTTAACTTGTATTGCTCATTTTCGCAAAACCCTTCACTAAGATAAACAGTCTTAAAACACCATTCTGACATGTAAGTCTTAACCCTCGAAGTTTCAAGGATAATGAATGAAACTTCAATGAATTTGTTCCTATTACAATAAAATTCTTTTAAATTGTAAAATGAAAAAATATTCTAACTGGAACTAGTGTGGCTTTAACACATTTTTTTATCTCTCCATACAACGATTTTTCCTTACCGGCACAGTTAAAAAAATTTAATTTCTCCTTGCCGACTCCGATTGCATGCCACTCCTCACATCACGAAAATTCTACAATACGTGATCAATATATTTAAATAATAATAATAATAATAATAATAATATATAATAATATAATAAAATAATAATAATAATATTTAATAATAAATAATTAATAATAATAATAATAATAATACATAATAATAATAATAATAATTAATAATAATAATAGTATATTAATAACTAATCAATAATACATAATATAATCAATAATAATAATAATTACATAATAATAATAATAATAATCATAATAATAATAATCAATAATATAATATATAATAATAATAATCGATAATAATAATAATATAATGTAATAATAATAATAAATAAATAATATAATATAATAATAATATAATAATAATAATAATATAATAATCAATAATAATAATATAATAATAATAATCAATATATTAAACTAATTATTTAATAAATAAACTAAATCACTAATAATAATAATAATAATAATAATAATAATAATAATAATAATAATAATAATAATAATAATAATAATAATAATAATAATAATAATAATAATAATAATAATAATAATATATAAATAATAATAATAATAATAATAATAAAAGTATAATGATAATAATAAAATAATAATAATAATAATAATATAATCATATAATAATATATAATAATTAATAATAATAATATATAATAATTAATAATAATATAATAATATAAATAATAATAATAATAATAATAGTAATAATATATAATATAATAATATAATATTAAATAATAAAATAATAATAATAATAATAATAAAAATAATATAATAATATAATAATAATAATAATAATAATAATAATAATAATAATAATAATAATAATAATAATAATAATAATAATAATAATAATAATAATAATAATAATAATAATAATAATAATAATAATAATAATAATAATAATAATAATAAAAAATATAATAAAATAAAACTAATAATAATAATAAATAATAATAATAATAATAATAATAATAATAATAATAATAAATCTTTAATGAGTGAAAAAGTTGAAATGTGAATTACAGAATAAAAGTAAACATATCGAATAATTTAATGTGTGAAATAGATTTAAAAAGGTGAAAAAATAGATAAGAATTCGGTTTATTCAAAATAAAAAATATTAAATAAGGAATAATAGAATATTCCATTCTATTATTTCTTATTTGATTGTTTTTATTCTTTTATTTTTAATATTCATATTAGAATGTAAAGAATAATGATTTTTTTTTTAGGTAATTGTATTTCTGTATTAAAATTCCACACTTAGTATTTATCATTCGTTTGTATTGACATCGGGGGGAGAGAGGAGAGAGAGAGAGAGAGAGAGAGAGAGGAGAGAGAGAGAGAGAGAGAGAGAGAGAGAGAGAGAGAGAGAGAGAGAGAGAGAGAGAGAGAGGATGAGTGAAAAAAAAGACAAAAGGAAAAGAGAAGAAATACAAAAGGAAGACCAAAGAATTAAAATTAAATAAATCACACAAATTCGGCTACTTGTGCATTATTATTATTATTATTATTATTATTATTATATGTCATCATGTCTGTGAAGCTGACACATTTTTTCCGGCTTCAACCCCAGCTCCAAAGCTTTAAAATTTCCCAGCTCCGGCTCTGTTATTTTAAAATATGCGGCTCCGGCAACGACACTGGTTTCTGCTCCAGATTCGACTCCGACTCTGACTCCAAACCCATTTATTTCACATCAAACCTTTTTTTTTGGTCCGGTGCTCCAGCTTCCGGCTCCGACTCCGGCTCCGGCTCCGCAGGCCTGTGCATCATTATATTTTCCAAAAGATCTTCCATTTAATAACCCTAATTAATTGCATTCGTTAAACTGTTTCTAAGATGTAAAAATTAAATAAAAAATTTTTTCTCTAATAATTAATTTCTCCTTGCAATTTATATATTTATATATTTTATGGTATTTTATTGTCGAAAGACATGGATCCGGGCTCGATCCATCGTTCGAATCCTAGGTAGCAAATACCTAGAGTAGTTCCCCACCTAGAATAGGGCACTGCCCGTCAGGTGTGAGCTTTTTGAAAAAAAAAGTAATTGTTATTTTTAATTAAATAATAATTATAAGAAAATGATGTTTTTTTCTTTCTAAAGAAAAAATGTGGTATCTCAAATTTTATCTCACTTAAATACAAAAACATTTAAAAAAAAACAAATTTCTATAATTTCTTAAATACATTTTTTCAATAAATAAAATTTTAAAATGTATTCCATACATTTAAATGCGTTTCACACTTAAATACATTTAAATTCATAAATTTTTCAAATTTCCTAGATAAGGTAAAGTACTTAACGTGTTGAAGGACGTTGTTTCCAAACCTCATGAGGATCCTAGGTATAGAAAGCTTCTTTTATAGAGCAATGTCCTTGATATGTGAATTTTTTTCTTTTTCTTTTAACCAAAAATAGAGTGAAGAATAAAACCTATAATTTCTAAATTGGTAGTTTTATTTGAAAATATAAGGGTACTATAAAATAACGTTATTTATATATTTAATTTGTTGAGTATTATACAGGTCTATGCACTGCACCAGGGAGAAAATATGGAGGAGAAGATGGTGTTTATTGAAGCATTGCAGGACGTATATTACGGAAGAAGAGGAGGACACATATTAATCATGCAAGATATGATTGCTCATGTAGGAGTAAGGAAAGAAGGAGATGAAACTGTTGTGGGTACATTCGGAATGGGAGCGAGAAATATGTAGGAAGAGAGTAAGTGGACTTTGTAATGGGGAAAGTAAAAAGTGGACATGGTACCGTTTGGAATTCAGACAACCAAGAAAGAATACATGGGAAAATCTGCAATGGATCTATTGATAAGCAATGATAAGAGGGTGTTTATGGACGTAAAAAGTATAGGGAGAAAGATTATATATATATATATATATATATATATATATATATATATATATATATACTAGGTTATATATATATATATATTATATATATATATATATATATATATATATATATATATATATATATATATATATATATATATATTATATATATATATATATATATATATATATATATATATATATTATATATATATATATATATATTATATATATATATATATATATTATATATATATATATATATATATATATATATATATATATATATATATATATATATATATATATATATATATATATATAAACACACAGGTGTGTGTAGGTGTGTGTTTGTATCCGCATACGAAAGCGAAATTTTAAATATAAAAAATAAACACCTTTAGCAAGAAGGCTCAATAAAAACTGATAAAATTTTGAAAGTCAACATAAGTTGAAACCAAAGTCAACATTGAAATTCCCCTTTCAACTGTTGACTTGCGACTCGCTCTTTGTTGACGGACTTGCATTGGTCCATTCAGTATTGTGAACTGACCGTATTTAAAAGAAATATTTTCCACTATTTGCCCTGCGTTTCTGGATAATGATTCAGTGGAATAAGACTTAGTTTGAAAATGACTTTCCTCTCGTGTTTTCTATTATGTACATAATTCCTTTCTTTCCTGTTTTTTTGTTACGATAAAATACCTTTTCCCCCATGTGTCTTTTATTACTATTTTCTTTATCAATGCTACATTTACATAATGGCTTTTTTTGAAACACTCATTAAAGCTCCTTTTGTTGTTTGCAGCATATTTTTATTACATTTTATTCATATTAAGAATATGCAAATAGGGAAGATTGTGCATTACTTTTGTACATTACATTTTGTACATGTACATTACTTAAACAATTTTTTTAGGGATTTCATGTCAACTGTAGCATTATTTTCAATCTTACTTTAACATTGATTTAAAACCAAATAGCATTTTTTTTTAGGTTGAAATCTAATAACTCACTTACATTTATAATTCCTACAGTAAATTTGCATTTTATATAATCATTATAACGAATGTCACATAGTCTATATTATATATTGTTGATGTATTTTTTTTAATAATAAATATCAGGAAATTATTAACTCCCCATGAACCGCATTAGATTGGCGATATAATCTCTAGTATCTCTGCTCCCCCGGAAGAAAGTCTAAATGAATGATTTTATTCATCGAATTAAGCAATGGAAAGCCTGAATATGACAAAAACGTTATTCTTATTCTATTTAGAAATATCTTTTAATTACTTTCCATATTTTAAGATGCAACAATAAATAATCTACTTGCATTTGTTTTAACAAGTAAAAATTTATTAATGTCTGATCCAAACTGAAAGTATAACTCATTTACAATTTGTGATGACTTCTCCCATCTCTAATTCTTATTTTCATCCCTTCAAAGATTGTGTTAGAGAAAGTTGTCTTTTTTAATTCAATAAGTAGTTAACAAAAAGCCAAAAATGTTTTTCGACTACCTAAATCAACTAGAACCAGGAACAAAGCAGAACAAACAATTCTTATCAACCTCACTTCATTTTGTACACTTAAAAACTTTAAACCTAACCACTTCCCATTGCGCTATTACCTTCTATATTAACTAATTTACTGACCTTAATAATGTTGAAAAGGTATCTGAAACGATTCAGAAGTTAACTTGTATTGCTCATTCTCGCAAAACCCTTCACTAAGATAAACAGTCTTAAAACACCATTTTGACATGTAAGTCTTAACCCTCGAAGTTTCAAGGATAATGAATGAAATTTCAATGAATTTGTTCCTATTACAATAAAATTCTTTTAAATTGTAAAATGAAAAAATATTCTAACTGGAACTAGTGTGGCTTTAACACATTTTTTTTTATCTCTCCATACAACGATTTTTCCTTACCGGCACAGTTAAAAAAATTTAATTTCTCCTTGCCGACTCCGATTGCATGCCACTCCTCACATCACGAAAATTCTACAATACGTGATCGATATATTTAAATAATAATAATAATAATAATAATAATAATAATAATAATAATAATAATAATAATAATAATAATAATAATAATAATAATAATAATAATAATAATAATAATAATAATAATAATAATCAATCTTTAATCAGGGAAAAAGTTGAAATGTGAAATATAAAATAATAATAAGCATATCAAGTAATTTAATGTGTGAAATAGATTTAAAAAGGTGAAAAAATAGATAATAATTCGGTTTATTCAAAATAAAAAATATTAAATAAGGAATAATAGAATATTCCATTCTATTATTCTTTATTTGATTGTTTTTATTCTTTTATTTTATATCATATATATAGGTAAAGAAATAACTGATTTTTTTTTTTAGTAATTGTATTTCTGTATTAAAATTCCACACTTAGTATTTATTATTCGTTGGTATTGACATCGGAGAGAGAGAGAGAGAGAGAGAAGAGAGAGAGAGAGAGAGAGAGAGAGAGAGAGAGAGAGAGAGAGAGAGAGAGAGAGAGAGAGAGAGAGAAATTTGAGTAGAAAAAAAAAGACAAAAGGAAAAATGAAGAAATACAAAAGGAAGACCAAAGAATTAAAATTAAATAAATCACACAAACTCGGACGAAGCATTAGTATTATATATATATATATATATATATTATATTATATATTATTATATATATATATATTATATATATATATATATATAATATATATTATATATATATATATATATATATACATGAATATATAGAATATTATATATATATTCTTTCTTTCTTTCTTCACCTTCCTCTTTGCCGCCAAGATTGGGGTAAGGTGTGTAGCACAAGCATCGGAAAAAGAAAAGCAGTTAGGAGAACATGACAAACGTCGAAAAGAAACCCAGCCTTACCGCCCCCTCTGTAACCATTAATTAGTGAGAGCTCGTCACAGACAGAAAATCCCCCCCTAGAGGATCATAGGACCGCGACGGACCCTGCACTATGGTAATCGTCAATGTAAGGGTTCATCCCTGGCCCAGGTGGGCCCACAACCATGCCCCCATACAAAACCCCGCCATTCTCCTCCTATCATGCACCTTATTCTCGCCTCTGCCAGAACTCACATTTCTCTCCTTCAAGACATTCGTTTCACCGACTCAATCCACTTTCTCTTCGGTCTCCCAGCCGTCGGTTCCCAACACACTCTCCACTATAACATCCGCTTAACCCAACCGACTATGTATTATTATCCTTTCCACATGACAAACCATCCTCAAATACTTTTCATTTATTTTCTCATTTTACCCCTTTCTTCACACCACACAACTCTCTAAATACGTTCATTCGCTCATTTTAAATTCTTTTCAAGCACTTAGCATGCCCACTTTAAGATTGGTCCCATACTGAACACATTGAACTTTGGATCTATACTTTTTTTTCCAGACCATAAGTCTCACTACTATACAATTAACACAGGTAACAACAATACCCTCATGTAAGACTCTAGCGCACTCAAGACTTAGTCCCTTTATACATTCACCAATGATTTAATTGGACCAGCCACCCTTACATCCACCAACGAACTTTCCTACTACACTCTGCATCATCCGTTCCCTTCTCATCCAACACATAACCCTAAATATTTAAACTCAGACACTTGCTCCAGCTGCTATCATCTAACATAACTTCACACTGAGGACTGTCCTCAACTCCAACCATAACCTTACTCTTATCTACCGTTTACTTTCAAAACCCCCTCCTTTTACATACCATGCCAAATCTCTCCCACAATCCTCTCAAAACTCTCTTCAGACTCGCCAAACAGAAAACAATATCATCCGCATACAATAGGTAGGTCACCCTCCACTCCTCTCCATCTCCATCATTCTAAAACCATTTCCTGCCATCCCCACCTCGAATTCTTTCAATAACCCCATCCATATACACATTGAATAACTAAGGAGAAATAACACAACCCTGTCTCACTCGCTATTAATCCTAAACCAATCACCATTGACACCAATTATTCTTCTTACACCGCTTCACTATCGTCATACATACTTTTGATTCCATTCACACGAAGCCTACCACCAACACCATATATAACTAATAGCTGCCATAAGCTTCCCTATTAATTAACTCTATCATACGCCTGTTTGTAAATCCTAAAACCTAATATAATTTTATTCTTCTTCCTCCCTCATTTCCCTCAATCATTTGTTTCAGTGTAGAAGATGTTTCGGATAAAACATTCCCTACCACTCCTAAACGCACTTGTTCTTCACCAATCAGTCCCTTCAGTCACTCGACGAACCCTTTCGACCAAAATACCTAGCATATACCTTCCCACAACACTCAATAAACTTATTCCCTAATACATTTCTACAGTTCCCTTTTCTCCTTTACCCTTAATACAAGGGTACTATTACGTCTCCTACCAATCCCTCGGAACTAATCCCTCCATAAACGCTTTATTATCCAACTTCCAAATCAATCAATCACCATCGTCGCCTCCGCTCTTGATCATTCACTAGTAATTTCATCTATAACCTGCAGATTTACCATTCTTTTAACTTTCTCACGCTACCCCATACTCCTCCTGTTACTAATACCTGCATCCCCAATACCCTATTCTTCTTGCCCATCAAAACCACACACATTCACACTAACACCCTCTTTCCATTACTGTTAAGTTTGTGCGATTTCAAAGTGTTCTTTCCCACACTCCCCTCCACATCCCATTTCATCAGTTACAAAAGCACCCATCCCTATTCATTATTCTAAGCAGATTCCCCCTTATTCTCAATTCTTAACTTTCGCGCTTCCTTCCAGGAAAGAGCTTCCTATTTTCCTTGTATGGATCCTCATTCATCCTCCTTTTCCAACCTGTTCATGATTACCTCTTGTTTTTTCCTACGTATACACCTTTTAGTATTCTTTTTTTCTCTTATATAATTCCAAAGCATCTTTCTTTTTGAAACTTCATCATTTTGCTTTTAAGTAACATTCAACCACGCTTCTTTTTTACCTTTAAAAGCTTTCATCACCTCTTCAATTCCACCATTTCCGCTGTTACATTCTTACCTTCCTACTTTAAGCACATCCACCCACAACTTCCTTTGCACTACTAACCAATTGCTTCCTTCATTTGCCCCCAGATTGTTTCAGTATAACTTGTTCACATTCAACCGATTTACTAGCGAGCGCTCTTACATAACTTATCCTATTGCTCTGCTCACTTAACTTCTCACTCTTAATTTACCTACTTCCTTTCGTAGCAACCTTCTCTCCATCCAAGCCCCCACTACTTAATTTTTACATAGAACAACATAATGATCCGATAATCCATTCCTAAACCCCTCACTGATTAACATCAACCTAGCTTTTCAACATCTCCTTCGTTCACCAACAACAAAAATCAATGCAATACTTTTCCTTCGATACCCAATCTCTACCTACACCAACTCTAGTATACTTTATGGATACTCTTGTGTTTAAAAGAAAGTATTACTTACAACATACCTCTCTCCTCACAGAAATTCATCACCTTCCTACCATTCTCTCATTTTGTCCCCTCCAGCTTTTCCCCAAAACCACCTGTTATACCATCCCTTTTTTTGATCACCTATCCACGCATTCAGTCCCCCAACACTACGAATCTGAAGCTCCTACTCAACCCATCCGAACATCATTCAAATTATCCGCATCATTCAATTATCCCAAAAATCGTACTCTCTTTCCCCCAAAACCAAGTTTTTTTCCCCTCAGATGGACATAACGTCACACCAACCACCTTGAACCTTTTCAAACTTAAATTTAGACCTTAGATTTCTAG
>JABUQX010091287.1:0-17500 GCA_015478945.1 Trachelipus rathkii
AAGAGAGAGAATTAACCACGCTACGTAGATAGATAACCTGACGTCGAGAAGGTAACTCTAATAATATAAATTAACCTAGACCTAACGCTACTCATAACCTAAACCTACTGACACATAACCTAAAACTATATAACCTAACAATTATAACCGGTAACCCATAGACTTTAAGCCGAACCAAAAATTGTGGTTCCTAGGTACATACCTAATATATATAGACCTTAGCATTATATGTAGCTATATTATTTTAAAATTAAACCTAACCTATAACTTAGCCTATAACCTAGGCTACCTAACTACCTACCTAACCTAACCTAACCTAACCTAGACCGTAACCTAATATAACGTATAAACGTATATAACCTATAAACCTGACCTTATAGTAATATAACTCTTATACCTTAAAAACATAATCATTATATATGATATAACCTAATCACTAATAACTATAAACTATTAAAACTCATAAGCTTAGGGGTCACTTATAGACCTAGACCTAATAACGGTCATAACTACCCTAACCTATACCTAAACTAAGCCTTAATAACCTATAACCTAGACCTAGACACTAGCCTAATGATATTAACTTAACACTAGCGCTAGTAGACCTATGTACTAAATACCTAACTATTAAACATAACGCTAGAACCTAACCTAATAATCACTACTCACTATAATAACTACTCTGTTCCTTCCGTATTGAATCGTTCTTGGAGGAAGGTGTAACCTAACCTAACCGCTAAACCTTATACCTATGCTCAGGCAAACCAACTACGCTGAAATTCCCTAAGAGATCGCAAAGCGCTCTATGTAAACTCTCTAACCTAACCTAACACAAACGCTAGTTGGTGAAAATTAAGGCCTACACCCGAGGGCAATGCTCCCACTCTAATAACGTAACTCCCAATAACTTACAATCGTAACGCTACACCATTAACCGCTAACCGTCAACACCCCACTCCACGTATATAATATATACCTGAGACGTTAGAAGTCTAACGCTACTTGACTTGAGTTTATTCTCACTTAGCTTCTCTCAAATACTATTTTTCCTTAGTGATGGGCAAATTTGCCTCGTTCAGACCTTTGTGACCAATTTATATACCTTATTTATTGATATTATTTTAGTGTCGAATTTATTTGTATGTGTTTACTGTCTACAGTTTTGAGGATAGTATTCCATATATCGAAATATTTAGCTAGAAAGCAAATAGATGGTGGAAAAGTAGCGGGCAGATTGTTTACGATTTCTAGAAAAAGTTTATTTAATATAAATAAGATGTATTAATAAGCCATTACAGGAGGTAGATAGAGAGATATGATGAAGAGTTAAGGTTAAGGTTATAGGTTTAGGTTAGAAGTAGTGTGGTTTAGGTTAGGGTTTGAGTATAGGTTAGGTAATTAAGTTAGGTTAATGATTAGGTTTAGGTTAGGGTTTAGTATATTTTAATTATTATATTTAGGGTTTTATGAGTTTTATTTATTAAACTGGTCCGGGCTTTTACTTAGTTACTGTACATCTTTTGACATTTGCAAGATCTGTAAAAGTGGGAGTAATTTCGAGCGACTATTTGAGGGATGGAGGAGGTCTCCTCGCACGAACTCCACCCTTCTATTGTATTTGATAGTGGTTGCATGCTTTTAAATATAAGGGTCTTTACGAGTAGATCATTAGATAAAACTACACCTGCACGAGCTTTCCCAACATAGAGAACTAATGTAATTGGCCTCTTAATCATCTCACTTTGCGACGAGATATTGAATGCTAGAGCGATCTATTATGACTCGCTCTTGTTTATATGGTAGATTTTTCCACAACAATCGATGACGAAATGGCTGTGCGTAACAAGGGTTCTGGGAGTCGATATAAAAGTTACGCAGAAAGATGCTTCTCTGTTTTTCTGCTTAACTCATTACACCATCATCCTCAAAAGCAAAATGGACCGCCGTCTCTCCATGAATACGCGAGAATGGAGTAGGTGCCTTAGCTGAAAAGACGACAACGCCAAACTCCTAATTGCTTCTGACCATTTATTTTTGAGCGATATCGATCTCTCTCAGACTCCAGAGTTACGGGAGATGTCTGGTGTGCCTCATGAAAACTGCTCATTAGACTCTTGCCTTAGCTTGCATACTCCAACTTGCTTTGTACATCTCATATAGTCTCTTTCTCAGTCGTATATCTCACTCTCAAAACATATTCACCAACTTGTAATCTTCTTTTCCTTGTTAAGTCTTGAAAGTATGACTCGATGGTCTATTCCCCAGTTAGTATAAGCTTGTAAGCTCTAGCCTTAACGAATTTTATAGGCTCGCGTAGACTAAGGGCTACACATTATAGCGAGCTACTCTATTCACAACACATCTATTATTTCGGCCCCTCCTTGGAGAGCCCGTGAGTGGTGGCGAACTGTAATATATATATCACACACTACACACTCACACACACACACACGACATACAATGATTTATCGTCACAACACAACACAGCACAGACATATATTAATATATTAAATATATTAATATAGTATATATAGTATATATTAAGTATAATATATATATTAATAGTTATATAATGTAATATATATAATATATATATATTATATTATTAATATATATATTATATATATATATACTATAATATAGTTATATTAATATATATTATAATAATAATTACAAACAACTTAAACACCTATACACACACATATATACGTCACACAGCAATATATATATTATAGTATGCCTATACGATTCACGCAGCAACACATTGCTCAGAGAGAATAGAGACTAAACACCTCCGTATCTCCAGAAAGAATAGTTGTAAATTCAGACTCTGGGTCGCGGGGAGGCTGTCAATTGCACTCACGCGAGATTACTTATTCATTCTTCATTATATACATTCTATCACTATAACCACACGCCTTATAATATCAGTAACTTACACTCATCACATCAGCTATCATAATTCTTATCACAATTATTTCACATCTATATTTATTATTTATTTATTTTATTTTATGTTATTTATTTATAGTCTCACAACTACTTCTGAGAACTATCGCACATTACCCTCCAGCTTATTAATGTAAGGATATTTTATCTACTGCTGCAGAGGCTATACAGATAACGAGTATGTACACTATCGTTCACTCAACTCTCACTCAACATACACACAATAGCACACACATATTCAACTATGATATATATATAGTATATAGTATTAATATTATAGTTAACGATTATACACTATTACAAGCACACATACGTAAGCGCACAATATACCATAACACACACTCCTAACCCTGCAGATGCAAGCTACCCTTCACAGTAAGTATATATTATTTTATCTAATTCTCACTGTAGAGTGTACTGCAGTATAAACTCTATCTTTACCTCAGTCCTATAGCATGTATTCCTTAATGAGCTGATGCACAATCAATAATGTGCTAGGCATGAGCTCCAAAAAAATAAACGAGGAATCGTTATGAATATTAATATATTAGCTATAGTCTTAAGAGAGGTAACAAAATGATAAGAATTATAATTTTTAATTAATAAATTATAAATATAAACATTTTATTTTTTATATTTTATTTAATTGTATTTTAATAAATGATAGATATTAAAATTAATATTTTATATATATCTTTTCAAATAATGAAATTATATATGTATAATATGATTATAGTATTATATAATATATATATATATATATATAATATTAATTGACTAAATATAATTATAGTTAAAATATTACATAGTATATATATAGATATTATATTACTAATTAATTAATATGATATATGAGTATATATATGATATATAATATCTATTATATAAATATATATATATTATATATATTAAATAATATATATATATATATATATTATATAGATATATAATGCTAGTAATCGTAATATATATATATAAATAACTGCCTACCCAATTATAATCTTCATTGGACTCCCTGTACAGTTGGTCCATTATTAGTATAGGCGTCTTCGTCCTTCTAGGCCGATAAATCACTTATAACAACACTAGAAAATACTTCACACCATGAAAATGCACATTGATTTTCGGTATACGGCGCTCACTCACAACGCATAGTTATTATGGATGCTAGTATTACGTAAGTTTTAACATTACTCATCAGGTTAGCAGGGTGTTTCGCCCTTTCTAAGTTAAATGAACTAGCACTATTCATTCACCATTTAAGCCTATTCAAATATCACGGCCTTCGCACTAGATAGGCTTTCCAGAAGTAGAGCTTGTGCACTTTATGATCTAGGCGACATAAGATACGCGAACGTACTGGGTTACCAAGAGTAATAAGCTAAAGCAAAAGTAGAAAGGACTACGAGATAATTAAGCTAGCTACCTGGACGCCCTTAGGAGTGTTTAAAGCACAGTAGGTCACGAGGACGAAGGAATAGCTTAGAGTATGAGTGACGTGTACCGGGATGTCCGAGAATAAAGAGCAACAGAGACCCTATATACATTGTAGAGGTACTATCGCAGTCGATATTTCAGGTCAAGTATCAGTGTTTAGGTAACATTGGCAATGGAAATTCTTTTTTTGCTTTCCTTGACTTACGTGTGAATAGATAGACCATTTTTCGAGAATATCACCAGAAGTAGATGTATTATTTGTAATATATTATAATTTAACCAGAGAGATCCCAAATGTTTATCTTCACTTAGATATTATAGTGAAATCATATAATAGAGACTGGAATAAGAGAAAAATTTTGTAAGCACACGCGCGGACTACAATCATAGAACAGTATATTCTTAAATAGGACACATTGACGGACATATAACGGTATAGACTTGTAACATAGATCTTATGTTTATAGATAATTGAGATCAGTTAGATTTCCGCGAATACATTGAAGTCGCAAATATGAAGACAAATATGTGGAGTCTATTTATAAGGAGACATGAGATTTTACTATAGTGCACGTACAGACTTTTGTCAGATATTGTTAGAGGTATTAGCGTTCACGCTCACTGTAGACGAACTATGTATATTAAGAAGACACACAACTATTCACAGTGAAAAGAGCAACTATCAAAATTTAATACATGCAGTAACCGTAAGTATCTCACTCAAAGAGTTTCCTATCCTCATCGTCTTCAGTCACTTTCCAAGCCTTCTCTTGTTCTTCTCAGTTCTTCACGTGTGTTCCTGAGCTGATAATTATTACAAATAACATAACACACTCCGGAGCCCACCGACCGCGCTCAAAAATCATATAAATAAAAAGATCACCAGTATCCAATATTAAAAACTTGCAATATTATTTTTAAATAATATTACTCTAATATGTACAATAATATAAGCCAACTCTATATATTGATGTTCATTTATGTTAGTGAAAACCTAGGTATTCCATTTAATGCGAGTAGATAGAGAGAGAGAGAGAGAGATGATAGAGAAAAGAAGTAGAGAGAGATATATAAGAGAGAGAGAGAGGAGGAGATGAAGAAATGAGAGAGAGAGAGTAAGAGAGTAGAGAGAGAGGAGAGATGAGAGAGAGTAAGATTAATCATAATATTAATCTTGAGATATAAAATGACAGTTAAATATTTAAATATTGCACTTTAATTGTATATTATACCTATTTAAATTAATTTTGAAATATAAATTGAAATAAAGATTTTATAAAAAATTCATCTATATTATAAATATTATAACTATTAATATAAATGAATGTATCTTGGTAAATCGCGTACTTGGTTATGTGTACTAAGAGACTTACCTCAGTACTAGTCCTTTTGAAATATATTTTACTCTTATTAAATTAAATGTTTTTTTTTTACTATATTATATACGCTCACAAAAATATTTCTTGCTCTATGTCACTCACATTTCTTTGGTTAATAACATTTTGCTACGGATACATTATTAGTATCGAAAATGAATCTCTCACTAGTGGTATTGTATATGGACGCTTATAGATTGTCACAAAGAACTAATTCAGACAAATATTATATTAAGATAGTATTATAGTAATTTAAATATTAAGAAATTCGAGCATATTGACAATACTACAATAATAATACTCACTTATTTAATCTTCAACTATTGCTAGAGCTGACTAGTATATCTTATATATAAGATATGATCCGTACACCTTACAGAAAAGACAGTCAGAGAACACTATTTTCTGACAACCATAGACTGCGTATTATCAAAGCTATCTCATTTGGACTTAATAACAAAGACACTCGTAAAGATGAAAAGCAAAGTAGAGAAAGCATAAGTAATATAAAATAGAGAATATTTCGATTAGATATATGAAGATTATTTAGGTCTTAGTCGATATAAGTGAATACCGTAGACGTCTACTAGTCATAGGATAAAGAAATTTCAAGAGTTTTAACTTTAGATTTTCCCGTAAACCCTTCTTATATATAATGCGTTTATGAGGTTTACTAAGCAGATTGTTAAATAAGAAAATTATAATATATAAAAAAAATTTAAAAAAAATATAAATAAAATTATATAGGGGCCTCGAGCCTCGACGTTAGTTTTGCTCTAAGTTATCAGGTTAGGATTTGGGCCCTGTATGGGGAAGGTGAGGGGCGTGAGAAATACGGCCTGTTGACCACGAGTCTTACGGTAAATACTCTAATAGTAGCGGTGTAGGTTCCGGTAGAGCGCTCCCTACGAGGGGGGTAATAGTCCTAGTTAAGTTTTGTTGGAACGCTCTGTGAAGATGATACGCTCACCAGAATGGCCCGCAGACGTATGATCCTCTCTGACTCTCTGGCCTATTTTTGCAGAGTAATATCGCCTCTTAGAGGTATTGCCTTCAAGTTTAGTTAACCGAAACACACAAAAAATTAAGCGATCTGTAAGATTGCACTCGTGATTTCACCTCTTGAAAACTGGTCGCGAGTATTCAGCTTCGCATAATTATATTTTCTCTCGAATCCATGTTTTATCTTTACGCTCCCTTCTTAACAATTATTGTATAACGTATAGAGAATCGATATTCTTTTGGAGAAGCTGTTTATTACCTTTGAGATAAATCACTAAACTGGTTTATTTATATTATATAAAATCTGCTATTCAATTTGAGATAAGTGGCTCTACTGGTTAATTTAAATAATGTAAAAGTAATTGTTCCCTTTATTAGATAAGGGCATTATATTATATATAGTCATTTATTATTGTCTATAAGCGTCATGTGGCCTGTATTAGACTTAGACTAATTACAACCCGATTAATAATTATTTAAATGTATGGAATTAGTAATTTATTAATATATATTATATATAATATAGTATAATATATATATATTATATAATATATATTATAGTATATATTATAGTAATATATATATATATATATAATATATTATAATAGTATTAATAATATATATATATATATATATATATATATTAAATATATATATATATTATATAGGTTATATATATTGTGCATATAATATTAAAGTTAATAATATATATTATTAATATATAATATATTATAATATATATAATTATATTATTATATATATTATATATATATTATAGTATATATTAATATATCATATATATATATTGAATATATAGTATTTAATAGGTTATATTAATATTATATAAAATATAATATTAATAGATATATATATATTTATATGTATAGTTATTATATATATATATATAATATAGTATATATAATTATAGTATAGTAATAGTATATTTCATATAGTATATATATATATATTATAAATATATATATATTATATATACTAAATATTAGCATATATATATAATAATATAGTTATAATATATTATTATATAATATATATAGATAAAAAATTATTAGGTATTATTTAATATATATATAATCAAGTTATATATAGTTTATATATATTTTAATATATTGATATATAAATTTATAATACATTTTATAAAATAATATTAAATATATTATACCACAAATGAATATCATATATAATATGAAATATATATTTAATGAATATATATATTAGTAAGTAATATTAATATATATAATATATATATAGTATTAAGTATATATATATATAATAATATATATATATATATATATAAATATATATAATATATATATATATAACTATATATTAATATTATACATATATATATAGTATTATATACTTAGTATTATATATATTATATATATTAGAAGATTAATATATAATAATTATTATATATATTATATAATATTAATATATATAGTAATATATGATATTAATATTATTAATATATATATATAGATATATATATAAATGATATTAGTTATAATATAATAATATTATATATATCATATATATATAGTATATATATATATTATTAATATATATGATATATTAATATATATAATTATATATATATATATTATATATATATATATATATATTATTATAAATATATATATATATATATATATTATATATATATTATAATCTATATTAGATATATATATAATATATATAAATATATATATATGAGTATCAGTGCTACTGCATAAGTAACTTAGTTTTACTAGCTCGTGCTCTCGTCGGCTCTCTCTCTCGCTCTCTTATCTCTATCGTCTCTTGTTAAATCCGATTCTATCTTATATATATTATTATATATATATATATATATAATTAATATAGTATATTAATTATTAATATATAATATATATAATATATAAATTATTAATAATAATATAATATATATTATAATATTATATTATGTTATAGTATATATAATGTAATATAATATATATATATAATATATATATAGTATATATTAATATAATATATTAAAATATTAAAATATTCTTAATTCAATTTCAGGATTAATACTTTAATTACATTTTATTTATCATAGGTTTTTAAGTTCTATTAATATATATATATATATATATAGTATTAACTATATAGTTATTATTAAGGATTATCATACCAAAGTTTTGAAATGGCTTTCACCATATTTATATTATATATATATATATATTCCTTTAACTTTATATATAATATAAATTTATATTATGCATGCATAAAGGTACAAAAACGTCGTGGTAGAATCAACGAACTTTCAACTATTAAACTCATGCTAAGATTACTAGTACTAGAATGAGTACTAATACGAACGCGATCTTTAAAGTGAGGGAGTGAAATAAATTTAGAGTAGTAGGTAGAGATGCGAATGAGAGGAGAGTAAGAGATATGGGAAGTCAAAAGCTCTTGGTCCGTCATTAAGTTACCTCAAATATTTATGTATATATATATATATATGACCTTCCACACTTTAAAAACCGTTTTGAATTTAAGCTGCAATATCTTACAATGACTAATTTTTCTATTTTTTGTTTTAAACAATGTTGGTGAATAAAAAATATATGTTTTTTAACTATACAACTTTTCTTAACAGTTTATCCAAATATTTTATCTAGAATCTTGACATACTAAAAACAAACTTTGCTAAAGGTTGAGGGAGGAGTTGTATTGAATGAATATCTAGAAAAAATAAAAAAAATAAAAATAATGAAAAAAATATTGAGCTTTTAAAAATTTAAAAAGTGTTTAAAAATTTAAATTATAATTACAAATTATAATTTAAATTATAATACGTTTTACCACTTTTGCTTTTTAATTTTTAAAATTTTTTTATAACTTTTTGAAAGTTCAAAATAATGATTATTGATAACAACGATGGTAAATAAATTTAAATACTATATTTAATTTATTTTATACAATTAAAAGTTAAAACTTCAGTAATAAAATTATGAATTTCTTAAATACATGTTTACGAAACATAATTTATGTTATAAATTTAATTTCATTTTCAATATGGGCACCATTTCAACACAATTAATTTTTAATAACCAAAGATTAGGAATAAAATTGTAATGACATAAAAGAACAGAAATCTTGATTCATTTGTGCAATAATGTAACAACATAAAAAAATTCAATATAGAGAAACTAACATTTATAGTTTATGCAACAAAAACACTTAAATATCTTTAAAAAGCCAACGAAATGTTTCTAATCTTGCTATAATTATAAAGTGCCTAATAAATTTTTTAATTAAGATCCAGGAATGGGGTTCATCAACGGATTCCTTATTGAGTGGTTCAGTGTTAGTAGAGCAAAGACTCTTTCCCCCTACTGCATAACACATAAAAATTCTTTTACAACCTCTTTGATCCACTAATAAACATAGTTGGATTGGAGTACATGACTTAGCGATTATGACGCCAAATGTGGATTTTGAGTCCGAAAAGAAAAGAAAATATTTAAAAAAATGAATCTAAAGCTTTTGTACAGGAATATTTACAAAACAAATTTATTTCACAATAAGATTTTCAGAACCTATTTAGATATATATGGAATAATGTAATGAAATACATTTTGGAGATTTTGAATAAATTTATTGTAAATCGTCATATGATGTTTAGTAACTCAAAATAAGTTGCTAATTTTTTCATTAGTAATACATAAGTGTTTTAAATAACAATAATAGAAAAAATATATAGGTAATTCGCAAAACATTTAAAATTTTAGATCATTGAAGATAAGTGTTTCAAAATTTTTGTGTTGCTACATCTGTCTTATTTTTTCATTTGCCTTTCTTTTCTTCTTTTTTTCTTCTTATCTTATTTTTCATTTGCCTTTCTTTTCTTCTTTTTTCTAAAATTATTGTTCAAAAATAATGAATTCTCTTTTAAATTAAATATATGTATGTACCTTATCAAAATATACCACTCGGTCCAAATTTTCATGAAACTTACAGAAAATACTTGAAATTAATCATAAACAATAAAAACGTTAATTTAAATTTCGAGATCTAAAAATGCATGATACATAAAATTTTATTTATGGAAGCTGAGCTATTCGCCGTGCCCCGATCCGAATTGGTGTGGAATAACAAGAGAAATATATAAAAATGAAGTATCTGATGGTAAGATTTAATTTTACATGTTATAAATATTAAATTAGGAGACGACATAACTTTTTCAGGGTCATTTCCCGAGGTTTATCTTACGTTTCCTTTCTTTATAGCTCATTTCAAATATTTCATGTAAGTTTCATGAAAAGCAAATGTCTTCGCTATTTCTTTATTGTTAAGGACCTTCATAGACAAATGTTATAAATATGGAATTGGGAGACATCATAACTTTTTTCAGATTTATTTCTCCTTTTTTTCTGCTTTTATTGTCAAAAGATCATTTCAAAACTAACATACCAGTTTCATGAAATTCACCTTTCTTCGTTATAATTTATAACTACATATGTATGGCATTTCTAACGCCTTTTAAAGTCTCTTCAAAGGTAATAAATAGACTTTGTTGAACAATTTCAAGGGAACTAAACCTGTTTATTTTCCCTACAAGAAATAAAATTGATATTTGTTCCTCAATAATGTTTCTATAAATTTCTTGATTGTTTTAATATTTTTTATTGTATACGATTTATTTTAAGGAATTTCTGTAAGTTTCATGAAAATCTGAGACCATTTTTTTTATCAATATCAAGTAAATAAATAAATTAAAAAAGTTCATAATTGTTTTTATTCTTAATATTGAATCTAGGAATTTTAAGAGATCAAAAATGTATTCATTAAGAAATTTTTTTCCATATGAATATTTTTTTTTTCTTTTTTCTTTTATTAAAAATAAACAAAAAATATATATATATATATATATATATATATATATATATATATATATATATATATATATATATATATATATATATATATATATATATATATATACGGTATATATATATTTATTTTATTTATTTATTTGCACATATCACCATTTCCTGCATGTCTGCAAGGTGGTGATGGTGGTAATAATTTTACAATTATCACCGACCATTCACGAAAAAAGTAATATGGTAGAAAGGGGTTTTCAACCCCTTGCCACCAGAGGAAGAGAATTCTAAAAATTTTCTTCAAATGACTCGACTGCGTCGAGATAAAAGCAGCTTCACCTGTATCATTATAATTAATCAATATTTTAAATTTCTTCTTTTTAATTATATTTTGTTTTAATATTCAAAATTACCAAAAGAAAAATGTTAAAATTTTTGTAGCTCCTCCATCCCAGATTCAAATAAAATTAATTTAAACTTGTGTATAAGATTTTGCATTGTTAAAAATTTCGAATCTTAAAATTATTTTTTCCATGTAAATAGATAGAGTTACTTCTAAGCAAAAAAACATTCCTTCTCCTGAAAAGATGGTCAGATCACTTCTTAAGCAGACTCTCCAGATTTCGTTCTTCCCTCTAATAAATCACTTCAGACTTTCCCTTTTCTTTAAACATCTCTCTTCTGTCCCTTCTCTTTTTCGCATCCTTTCTGGTTTCCACCGCTTCCACACTCGCCGACGGTCCGAATCATATATATATATATATATATATATAACTCTGCTCTCTGCTCTATATATATATATATATATATATATATATATATATATATATATATATATATATATATATATATATATATATATATATATATATATATATATATATATATACTCTTTATATATATCAGATGTGTTGTGTGTGTGTGTGTGTGTGTGTGGATTTTATGTGTGTGTGCTTTCCTCAAATGCTCAACTATGTGTGTTATGTATGTGTGTGTGTGTGTGTGTGTGTGTGTAATGTGTGTGTAGATGTTTGTCTGTGTGTGTGTGTATATATGTTTGTGTGTGAGTGGCATGTGTGTGTGTGTGTTTATGTGTGTGTGGGATCGTGTGTGTGTGCGAGTAGAAGCGTCAAAACTTACTTATCATAAGTTCTGAAACCACTTGACAAGATGCATACGAAGAACCTCATTTAGTTTGAGTTATTAAGGCCAATTAGAGGAAACTTAATATTATTTATAGGTCTATTCATTAGTTGAAGTACCCCACAAACACGACGATACTAAACTTCCGCCCCATAAATACGAACGTTAAATATCCCCAACAACCCCCTCCCAATTTTCATCCGTTATGAACGGTTATTATTATCATTAATAAAATTTATATATAATAAGGTGGAGTTGCTTTACAACGGCATTCGTTGTCTTTTTACTGCTATTAAAGACGCGTGGATTGTTTGATCGTAATTCAAGGTGTTTTATAACGGCTTTATAACGGGTAAACAAGTGTACATCCATTAATATATATTTTTTATAATTAGTATCTTAAAAATTGCTAATTGGATATTTATTTTTCATAATTTTAAGATAAGTCTTCCTCTTAAAAGATGTTTAGAGATTATTCTGAATATTCATTAATAGTAAACACTTAAAAAAGAATATTCCATTGAATTATTATTATTATTATTATTATTATTATTATTATTTTATTATTATTATTATCATTCATTATCCATTATTCCATTACTCTTATTCCATTATGATTATTATTATTCAATATTATTACAATATTATTATTATTATTATTATTATTATTATTCCATTCTTATTATTCCATTTATTATTATTATTATTCCATTATTTAAGAAATTATTGCTAATAAATTTATTATTATTATTATTATTATTATTATTATTATTATTATTATTATTATTATTATTATTATTATTATTATTATTATTATTATTATTATTATTATTATTATTATTATTATTATTATTATATAAGGAAAATATCGAATAAATCTTAAAAGAGCATTTACCATGGCTATTTTTCTAATGCAATTTTGTTTTTATGATAATATTTTTTGAACAATGTACTGAGAGAAATGTATATTTAAATTAAATATTAATATTTTATTTTCAAACATATTTTAATTCAGAATTAAATATTTATATTAATTTAAACATATATTTATTTATCTCAATGTGCAATGCTGCTAAATAACCACAATTTATCTAAATATTTTGTCTGGAGGATTCCCATTCTAAAAATGAACTCTGCTTAAAGATTTTAAAGATGACTTGCGTTGCATGGATCTCTACGAAAAATTTAAAACATAAATAAATAGTTAAAAAACTTTCATCATGCAAAAAAACTCTTTAAAAATGTAATTTTGACCAATTTTCCAAGTTAGATGTCAATACAAATTTAAAAGTGAAAATATTTTGTTTATTTATCTCAATTTAATACATTTAATTAGCAGTCATTTATTAATTTAAATATTTATTTAAAAAACTATTGATGTCCATTATGTTGTACATACTGCCTAGCTTTTACTATAATCATATATTGAAAACTTATTTTTTATTGATATAAGATTTTTACATATATATTATCTTATATGACAATAAAGGAACTGATATTTTTTTAAGGAAAAAATGTGTGTTCATAAAAAAGAAATTCAATATAGAGAAACTATCATTATTATTTCATGGTATAAGCAACAAAACACTTAAATAACCTTAAACAGCCAACGAAATGTTTCAACGAAATGTTTCAAATCTTGGGATGATTATAAAGAACCCAATAACTTTTTTAATTAAGATCCAGAAGTGTGGTTCATTAACGGATTTCTTAATGAGTGATTCAGCACTAGTAGAGTAAAGACTCTTTTCTCCTCCTATTGCATTACATCTTAAAACTCTTTTACTACCTCTTTGATCCACTAAAGAACCAATTTGGAGCGGAATAAATGACGCTACAATTACGGCGCCAACGTTAGATTTTAAATGTCAAATAAACAACGTCTCAAATAGTAAAAGAACAAAATATTTAAGTATCTTGAGCTCTCGTACAAGACTACTCAATAAAGTTTTTAAGACCTTGTAAGATACTATATATATATATATATATATATATATATATATTATATTATATATTAATAAGTATCATTATAATGATATACCTAGCATGTTAACTATAACCTCCTATATCACTGGAGGGTATATATAGCTTACCACTTACTATATATATATAGATAAGGTAGGATATATTATATATATATATATATATTTACATTATATATATACTACTATTATAATATATATATTATTATTGGATATATTATATGGAATATTACACATATTAACAATTTCTTTTTAATAAATAATGTCGAGTAATATTATTTTTAATTAAATAATAAAGAGCAATCAACGTTTTTATTAACTATTTAACTTTATATATTCTAGATTTAATAAAATTTAATATAAATTTTTTATATCATAATTAATAAAGATTGATTTTTAATATCCTAAATTGTACTTCAAAAATTATATTATTAGTCAACCTCCAAAATTCTCAATTATAATATTATGCAATTATATAATATATACAGTCAGGTAATCAGTGTCCTCACGCTGTCTTCTAGGAAGGGCACAACCTACTCACCATCCTTTTTTTTTTTTTTTTTTCTTTAATTTCATTATATATACAAAAAAATTTATTTAGCCCCATTGTAGGGGCTCGGAGCCGACGGGGACAGAGGGGGGACGAAGTCCCCCGTCGTCGTCACCGGGAGGCGGGAGGGCGAGAAACCCCGGAACTCTGAATCTTGCGGTTTACCTATGGTTTTCCTTTGTTAAATAATCCAAAGTGTAGGGAGTAATTATTCTTTTTTTTTTTAGCTAAAGGAATACCATAGGGTAACCAGCAGATGGCAGGAGTCGGGGTACTCTCGGCTCCCGAGTGAACGACGGGAATGGGACTTTCGTCCCCCTTTCCCTCGGCTTGGGCGAAGCCGCGCCTAATGGGGAGAATAAAATTTTTTTTTAAATATTACGACGAATAATTGCAAAAAAAAAAAAAAAAAAAAAAAAATTTATTCACCACTCATTGCTGAGCAATTATGAACAGTGAGTTAATTAAGTTCTTAGAAATCATCTTATAAAAAAACGATTCGAGTATAATATTTTGAAAATAACATAACATGACACATTAGTTATTAAGAGTATAGTGATGTACTTTATTTTCTTTCATGATATCATATATAGAAATTTATAAAATAATAAAAGACAAAACATATATTTCTCTATATTATAACAACTCAATTATTTACGAAATAACGTGAATGGTACCAATCATTCGCATTATCATTTTTATGGCCGTTTTACATTAAATTAAAAACGTTTATATATTAATATTATTTATTATTATATTATTTAAATTAATATTTTTATATAAATTATATTATATATATTCATTATTATTTCTTAATTATTAATTATATTATTATAATTTATTATATATTATAATTATATATTATTAATTTAAAATTAAATTTATTATAAATATTTAAAAGAAATCGTATAAGTTATATAATAAATAAGTATAATAACTTCGTATATATCTCTGCTATATTTTAACTCAAAATATAATTTCGAGATACTATTATACTCAATAAATTTGAGCACATAATTAATTTCGTAACGATTATCACGGGTGAAGTAACTTTATGCATCAAATTATAAAATATAATATATATACTATATTAATATAACTCGTATATACTAATAACTTTAATACGTTTGAGTAAGGGATTGAGATGTTTCAGATGTATGAAATAATACAAATTATGCTATATTATTTAATATAATATATATTATAAATAGTAAATTAATATATATATTGTAAATAAAATTTAAAATTATTTCACATTAATTGTATAATTAGTTATTTATTATAAAAAGATAAGAAGAAGAAATAGAAATTGTTTAAGATAAATAATAAATAATTTTATGGAATTATGGAAAAATAAGACAAATCTAGTAACACAGTTTTGAAACATCGGATATTCAATGATCTAATATTTTAAATATTACGTAGAGTTACCAATATTAATTCTTTTATAATTGTTATTCAAATAATCAAGCATCAGTGAAAAAGCTTAGCAATATTTAGAGTTGATAAATATCTCGGCACGATTTATATTTTTTTTTTACAATAATTTTTATTACTTTTATTACAGGTTTACATGGTGTCTGAAAGGGTTTTAAAACCGCTATTGTGAATTTAAACTTGTTTCTGAGTTTTCCTGTACAAAGGCCCTAAAGTTATTTAATTAAATTTTTTTTTTTTTTTTAATTTTTGACTTTTATTGTTTGTTTGGGTTTTAAAATCTAACGTTGGCGTCATAATCGCGACGTCATTTACTCCACTCTAAATATGTTCATTAGTGTATCAAAGAGGTAGTAAAGAGAGTTTTTAGTGTAATGAAATAGGAGGAGGAAAGAGTCTTTACTCTACTAACACTGAACCACTCATTAAGAAATCCGTTAATGAACCCTACTTCTGGATCTTAATTAAAAAAGTAATTGGGTACTTTGTGCTCATTCCAAGATTTGAAACATTTCGTTCAAACATCCCGTTGGCCGTTTAAGGTTATTTAAATGTTTTGTGGCTTATACCATGAATTAATAATGTTAATTTCTCTATACTGTATTGAATTTCTTTTATATGAACACACATATGTGCCTAAATGAATTAAAATTTTGGTTCCTTTATTTCATATAAGATAATATATATGTAAAAAATCTTATATCAATAAAAAATAAGTTTTTAAAATATGACTATAGTAAAAGCTAGGCA
>JABUQX010091287.1:20000-23038 GCA_015478945.1 Trachelipus rathkii
CGTGTTTACCCATTATAAATCCGTTATAAAACACAGTAAATTATGATCAAACAATCCACGCATTTTCAATAGTATTAAAAAGACTACGTAACAAGGTATAAAGCTGCTCCACTAATTATATATAAATTTTAATAATGATAATAATAACCTTTTATAACGGGCGAAAATTTTGTGGGGGTCTATTGGGGATAGCTAAGTCTCTTATTTATGTGGCAGAAGTTTAGTGTCGTGTTTGTGGGATACATCAACTAATGAATCTGCCTATAAATATTAAGTGTCTTCTAATTGGCCTTAATAACTCAAATTAAATGAGGTTCTTCGTATGCATCTTGTCAAGTGGTTCGCCATTCAGAACTTATGATACATAAACGTTTTCGTGCTTCCACTTGTGTAGGTTAAGTGTTGTGTGCATATATATATATATATATATATATATATATATATATATATAGTCCCATATTCTTATATAATATATATATATATATATATATATATATATATATATATAATATATAATACTATATATATATATATATAGTAAATGTCCCAGAGAAGGTTTAGAACCCTTATTTCTTAGTTGGTAAACCAGGATAGTTGTTAACCTCCTGGCCATCGAAGAGCTAAAAGGAAATCCTGCCACTTTTCGGGGGGTTGAAAAGAGTTAACCTACCTTCCGCGAGAGTAGCAAGGCACTGATTTTGGTTGACATTGACCTAGGCAATACCCCCTGCTCACACTCGGTCAGGGGTTGACACTGTGGCTGATGTTTTAAACGGACATCACTATTGTATACAACTAGGATAATGCATTAACCGCACTCATTATTTGTACAATATTATAATGTTCCCTTAGAGGGTTTGAACCCTTACCCTTGAGTTTGCGTAAACCAGGAGTGTTCCATCCTGACCGATGAGCTAAAATCGAGAATCCCGCCATTTCCTCTGAAAGGTTACCTACCTTCCTGGAGAGGAACACGGCATGTCTTTGGTGTGCATCGACTACGGGCAGACCTCTTCGTTCAGCACTCGGGTCAGGGGTCATGATAGGGTCATCATTTTAAGTGCGGGACTTCACTTGATAGACACAAATTAATGGTCCAGTATTATTAAGATGATATAATAATTTTTAAATATTATGTAGAGTTACCAATAAGAAATCTTTGATCTAATATTTTAAATACTATGTAGAGTTACCAATATTAATTCTTTTATAATTGTTATTCAAATAATTAAGCATCAGTGAAAAAAGTTAGCAATATTTAGAGTTGCTAAATATCTCAGCCCGATTTTTATTTTTTTTACAATAATTTTTATTAATTTTATTGCATCTATACACAGTGTCTGAAAGGGTCTTAAAACCGCTATTGTAAATTAAAACTCGTTTATGAGTTTTCCTGTACGAAAGCCCTAAAATTATTTAATTAGGTTTTGTTTATGTTTTTTTTTTAATTTTTTGCTTAATTGTTCATTTTTTATTTAAAATCTAACGTTGGCGTCATAATCGCAAAGTCATTTACTCCAATCCAAATATGTTCATTAGTGGATTAAAGAGGTTGTAAAAGAATTTTTATATGTTATGCAGTAGGGGGAAAGAGTCTTTGCTCTACTAACACTGAACCACTCATTAAGGAATCCGTTGATGAACCCCATTTCTGGATCTTAATTAAAAAATTTATTAGGTACTTTATAATTATTGCAAGATTCGAAACATTTCATTGGCTTTTTAAGGATATTTAAGTGTTTGGTTGCTTAAACTATAAATGTTAGTTTCTCTATATTGAATTTTTTTATGTTGTTACATTATTGCACAAATGATTTAGGGTTTCCGTTCTTTTATTGTCATTACAATTTTATTCCAAATCTTTTGTTATTAAAAATTAATTATGTTCAAATGATGTTCATATTGAAAACGAAATTAAATTTATAACATAAATTGTTTCTTAAACAGGTATTTAAGAAATAAATAGTTTTATTAATATTTTTTTAACAATTTTATAAAATAAAGGTAAATATAGCAATTAAATTTATTCACCATCATTGTTATTAATAATTATTAGTGAATTTTCAAAAAATTAAAATTGCTAAAGTGGTAAAACGTATTATAATTTAAATCCTAACTTGTAATTATAATTTAAATTTTTAAATTATCAACAAAATATTTTCATTTTTAAAGCATTTTTTAAGTTGTTAAAAGTTTAATGTTTATTTATTATTATTATTTTTTTTTTTTTTCTAGAGATTCATTCAATACACTATATATAATTATTATGTATTATATTATTAATAAATTATATTATCTATTTATCTAATTGTTTAAATTTATTATTTTTATATATTAATTATATAATAATTACTGTATATGTAAATTAATTAATATATTTCTAAAATATATATTACTTTAACATTTTTATATATATATATATATTATATATATATATATATATATATATTACTTTACAAATTCATGACTTTACAACAATTTAAATATATAAACGTTTGAGGTAACTTAATGAGGAGGGTGGGTATCGGTGCAATAGTTTCAGGTGTTTTGTAAAGTGAGGTTCAAAATGCAAGGTGTGGTCCGATGCGGGTGGTATAAACAACCGATTGGTTTCTGCTAGAACGACTCCAGCTGGGTGAACTAAAAAATGGAGTTTATTCGTTATTAGAATATATATATATATAGTATATATATATTATAATTATATAATATATATATATATAATATATTATATATAATAATATTATATAGTATATATTAGTATATTATATAATATATATATATAAAATAATAATATTATATATTATATATATATATTATATATCATATATATTATATATAAATTATATATATATATATATATATTATATAATTATATATATATATATACTTATATATATATAATGGGTATATATTAAATATGAGTGTTATACTATATTGTTATATATTATATATACTTGTTATGTCCAAAAAGTAAGTGTACTGATGTCGTATTTAATTATGTTTTGGACTTACCTGAAATTACAAGTTATCTCCTT
>JABUQX010091288.1:0-38726 GCA_015478945.1 Trachelipus rathkii
ATACATCACTGAGGTGGAGATAAAGACATCGCTTTCTTTTCAGAATTGTGATTTTGACAACTTCTTTAAAAGGGGAGTGCAGAATTAAATATTTAAACATGAAAACTATTTTAAATAAAACGTAAAATATTGATAATGACTAACTGTAACTGTTACATTTAAAGGAATTCCTAAATAAAGAAATTATAATTAATAGTTAATATATATTATATATAATATATATATATTTCCAATATAGTATACTAGGTATACTATATATTTAGGGGTAAATATATAATTATATATATATAAAGTATATAATTATATATTATATATAAGTATTAATAGTATTAATAGTATTATAGTAATTTTAACAATAATTTATCATAACTAAGAGATTAAGATAATTGTGTATTTATATATTATACATATAGAAGTGCAGTAGATATATATCGAGGCTTGGGGTTCAAGCAAGTTTTGTTCGAGATAACAATACAGTTCCACATTAGGACAGTCTCGTCTTCACTATACAACAAGTACAATTTTCGCATTACTGCACTGTTAGAATTGTTCAATGTACAAGATACAAGAGTACTAGTATGACATGAAGTATAACAGTAACAAGTACATTAGTTACTCTTATGAAACTTGGCAAATAGGAGGGGTATTGATATAAATATGTGTATGTATTGATAATATTATGTATATATATTATATATACTAGGCTATATATATATATAAATAATTTTTTGGTATGTAATCTAGGTGGTGCTAGTAATAATAGGGCGACTGTCGGGCAGTGCGCACAATTTCGTCTGTCGTTGCAGAGAAGTTGAGTGGCGCGCACATTTCGAAGATGTTGCGAAAGATGATATGTTGCAAGCCGAGATCTCTGCGTATGCGAACAGCCTCTTGTCGTAATATGTTATGTATGGTATTTAATTTTTGTTAGTATGTGAATTTGATTGATCGTTATATACTCTCACTATTATTATCCTAGACCCTCAGCTCGCAACTTTTTATTTACTCTTAATGTGCTTGTCGGTTAGCAGTACATGATCGTAGGTGCGCACATTCAGTGTATACTTAATTGCGTGGACGCCAGGGTCATTTTCAGACGATGTGAAGGGGCTCATATGCTCATTATGATTTTACATTGTGGTCACATATTGGCGCATGGCGATCTACTACTACGCTCATTCACATACACACATTCTCTGGCGTGGTGTTGTGGTTCTTCTAGTATGTCCTTGTTGGGTTGTATGCCGCACGCAACCAACACAAAACCACACACAGAGCAGCTGTTATCCTTGTTTGGTCTTCTTGTTGTCTTTTGATTGTTATACGATCGCTTAGGTTATATATTCTGTATATGTATCTCTCTGTGTTGGTTATCTTGCTCTCTCCTCTTCTATTGTGCCCGTCACCATGCTTTACCCCTACACCTCACGCTCTTTTGGACCTTTGCTCTATTCCCCCCTTGTATTCGTTTTGCCTGTCTTTGAGTTGACTACAGTATCATTCTATTCTCTGTTCTCTTTACGTCCTGTCTCATACAGCATCTAGTCTTGATTTAGTTTTGATTTTTTTCTCTTTTGTTTCATTCAACAACACAAACACAGCAGTTCTTACACAGCATCTGCGCCGCGGCTTTACTCGATGTGCGATTGTCTCCTTCTTGTTTTGTGGCTCTCTCGATCTGTTTTGTGGTTCACGCTGCCGACCGACTCGACAGTCCAACGCTGTGTGGCTGTCTGTCCCTGTGCTCGTTGCCGGCCTCTCCGTCCATCGCGTCTCTGCCTAAGTTTACCGAGTCTTTGGAGTATATCGTTCCAGCTGGGTTTCGCGTTTCGATTATTCGAGTTCGAGAGTCGTAGTGAGAAGGATATGGGGTGTTTACTAACCGCTTTACATCCCATGCCCCCTGCCATCTTGATGATATATATATAGTAAAGAGTTGAGAGGCGGGATTGGACCTGGTTGGATTAACTTGTTGGACGAATCCCGTCCTTTTATCGGGCTGCTCATTACCACGGGTGAATTGCAGGTAATGTAAATCTGGCTTTTAACTTGACGGCAAGTGCGGCTCTGTTCATGACGCTTCTTGGTCAAAAGATGATGTTATATACGTAAGAAATTTTGCCGTCAATACATGTTATTAAATATAGAAATAATAAAAAAGACGATTAAAAGTTTCAAATTCGCCTGCATGCTTTGCTAGCATAGTTTGCAAGGTGTGGGATGTAAGCTCTCTAATTGAGGCTTTGCGGATTAAAAGATGTGCCTTAAATCGATAAATAAGTCTGATATTCCCTTTCAGCTTCAGGTATGAAATTACCTTTATCATCGATATTCTGAACCGTAAGAGTACGAGATTATCCTGGGCCAGTGGAAAGAGAAAGAAAGTTTTCTTGACCAAACTTAAACATTCTCCGAATATATATTATAGTATTAGGGAATATAGGATATTATATATTATTATCTTATTAAATAAAATTATAATTGTTAACTATAATATAGAAAGGTAATTTATATTTATAATCTATGTAGATATACTAGTAATATAAATATAGTCTATATATATATATAGAAATTATTATAGTATATAATATACATTGATGACACCCTTATATAAAGCTAGTATTAAATATATATATTATCATATTATTAATATATATTTATATTATTATCTATTATAATTATTATTATTATTATATTGGAAATTGTTATTCTTTATTATTATTATGTTTGAATCACTAAAGGTAAGAAGAAAGTTTTAACTATCTGCACTTTTTTCGAACCATATTTCCACTTCTCGCCTTCATCGCAAATCCCACACAGAGACACCAACACCGCCTTCAGCCCACACGGGATCCTCATCTTAAGCTTAACGACACAGTCACAAAGCATTTTACACAGACAAACAACAACTAGACAACAACAACAACAGAACAATCAACAACAGTCATGCAACAATGCAATCAGAATCAGCACAACAAACAGCAACAACAACAACAACAACAAACAACATAGTACATAACCGTAACACATCGAAAGTGCTAACTTACACCTTTCCGGAAAAAAGCTATGATAAGTGATTGAACCAGTGAGTCCGCATAGGATTATTGGCACCACGTTGCACACGAATGCGCATCGGATCAAATTCGATGCATCGATGCATTTAAATGCAATATTGCAGTAACGCACACACACACACACAGCAAAAGCAACAACACAACAGCAACAACAACAACTACAACAACACAAAAGAACAACATTGAAAGGCTACTATCAACCGCTTACAAACTATGAATGATTGAACCAAAGAAGTCGGCATAGGCATTATTGCCACGGACGTTTGCAACGATGCATCAATGCATCGAATGCATCGAGATGGGCACTCGATGCATCGATGCAAGGTAATGCAAGTATTCGCAACACTCAATATGATGACACAGCACCACGACAACACACACACACACAGACAAAGTTTGGTTTAAGTGATCGTACCACAAGACCCACTTCTAGTTTCCTACAAGATCACACACACACACACACAGCTTACACACGATCTTATTTTGATTATCTTATCTTATCTATATTATTATTATTATTATTGATTATTATTATATTAATATATATTTATATATACACTTATTATATATAAGTTGAAAAACGTCAGCGTCGTAATATTAGAACGATCATATCATTTGAATGTATAGTTTTATCTCATCTACAGGCTAATCGTAAAACCTACGGGTTCTGCGTTACGCTGTGCGAGTATTGAGGGCCGCAATACATGCTAAACCCTATCTCAATTCACCCTGCGCAGCTGTGGTGTGTGCGGAAATTAATAAGATGGTCGCTTGTGGATATTGGCGTGGACGTCAGCTATTAATCTCTATTATCCTAGCTCGTGTTGTGGCGATGATATTATAATACTGATCCGCTTTTGAGTCCTAAATCTACGTTACAATGATCTATAGTCGGCTCTAGCTGTCGGCTGTGAAGAAGTTTCTACTACTGCTATGCTAAAGTGCAGTGCAGCGCTTCCAGAAGAACACAGAAATCATGATCGTCGTCCTCAATAGGTATGCCTGTGATGTCTCTGTGATAAGAGACAATCATGTCAAGTAGGGAATAGTGTAAGTTTCGCACCGCGTTGGGTGTGGAAGTTTTGCATTCTATTAGAAGGAAACCAAATGGAAGCTGCATTCTTCACGTGTTGTTAGTAATTCATCATATTTACAATACTACACGGCGTGTTTACCATGAGCTCCGAGAATTTACTGTGTTATGTAAGAATCACATTCGAGTCACGCGCTTACTGATTACCTTTAACCTCTATCTAAGCCGGGCTTTAAACCTACTCGAAAACAGTTATACAGCCAAGGCAGAGGAGCAAAGGAAAACAGTCTTACTCTAACCTTGCTCTAACATGCGAACATAATATTGATCGTGGAATGTTAGAACTATGGGAAAGGACTAGGGTTTAGAAGCATTTGAAACGTACTTCACATGGATTCTACATCTCAGGAATACAGCAGCTTGAAGTGGTATGTCAGAGGCTTCGGCGGAAGGGTGATAAAGGCCAATCATGAAGAGAGTGAGTGTGTATTAACTTATGTAACATTCGAAGGCAACTTAGCCATTGATTTATACAGGAATGACTACGGAACACATCAATACACCGGCAGTTGACTATCACTCAGATCCTGTATTCGAAACGAATTTCCTAACACTATCGATTGTCAGTAATTCATCTCATCTCTTGAAGACGAGTGGGATTGAATAGCATCTACGCTTATCCGGATGGCCAGAGGCAAATACATATATGATATCTGAGAGGGAGCTTTTTTCATATGTGTGCTTTCGGATGGCGTCGGAGAGACACATAGCTACATGATAGACAACGACATAAATGACTGGCATATTTGTAAAGATTTACAGAGTATTAACCTTGAGTCTTCGTGAAGGTTCAAGAGTGAATAACCTTTGGTGAGTGTCTTTATTAGTACCCAATTTATATCAAAATTATTTTAATATTATGTAATTCTTTATTAATGTTAAAATAATTAAATTCTGGTAATATTTAATGTTAAAATATGTAGGTCTGCGATTATTAAAGCTTTCTAGCGATACGTAGTAGGTTTATTACTCGAAAGTTCCTTGCTTTAACTCGTCGAGTAAACGTTTCGTGTATATTATATTGATATATATAAGATATATTATTATATATTATATATTGTATAATATATATATATGTAGTAATAGTATATTATTATACTATTTAGGGTATATTCTATTATATATATACTAGTATATAATTTATATATATTATATATAAGTACTCATCTGTCATAGTAGGCTTCGGAAAGTTTTGCATTGGTACATCGAACACGCTACGACATGGATGTGTAGTCATGTTCTTGCGCATGAAGGTTCTCGCCGTCACAATGATTGCAATGGTGGCGGGTCTACCATAGGAGCTGCGGCGAAAAACCTTTCTTGCCTGTTCAAAGGCATACTTAAAGGATGGATGGATAGATTTCTGTGGAGCATACACCTGAAAGAAATAATCTGACGATGCCTGATAAGTTTGAATTAATGCACAGATAGAGGTTAAATTGATTATGCGACAATAATATGATCGTAGAGATTGGCCATGAAGTGGATGGGAGGGAGCACCGATTATAAATCATTGTAAAAGTACAAGGGTCTAAAGTTCATTACAGTTTACTGGACGACAAAACATGGCGCAACAAGTTAAAGCGAGTATAGCATGAGACTTTACGGTGTATTCCCATGCATTTTAAAGATATATTCTGATATTTTTTTTAACGCAGAACATTTTTCATCAAAGCAGGCACATGATGAGGACTGTCTCTTTAAACACTCAGTATCGTGAATCCCCCCGTTTTTTTGTGGTCAAAAGAAAGATTATGAGTCAGGTTGAATGTTCTAAGGGGTCAACAGATGTCTCCCGTCAGCAAGAAAGAAGACGTTTCTTGAAAGTATATAAAGAAATCACTTCGGGCCCGTACGGATACTTGCTGTGTGAGAACTTCACCCTAGGAACACGCATAGAGTACGTGCTGCCGGCACTACACCATTCTAGGCCGCACGAGGTAGAAAACTGTGGTCATTCCTGAATAATGAGTAGGTTATAGTTGTAAGTTTTTGCCTCTTATAAAAGATTTTAAAAAGCTACGAAACCGGCTGAAAAGGCCGCAAATAGATCTGTGACGATGAGAAGTTCATCCAGTTGTATGTGAACTGCTGGCTTTAATCTTATAAAGGGGAAGTCCTTTAAACAGGCCTCAGAAAGTCAAAAGCTGGCGTCGCCATAGACACCATAAAAAGACTCTTCGCGTAAGCATAAAGCCATCTAGATAAAATACAAAAGAAGGTGTATGCAGAGACAGGGGGTGGTGTAGTTCCTGCCCTCTAAACTTTTCTCAGTTATTGCTCCTCTGATTACCAAGTGGATACTTCATAAGTGAAGAAGGTCAAAGATAAGGGCCGTAATAGTATGAAGAAAATGAAATGTAATACTACTATTACTCGGTTGAGAGAGCCCACACATGCAGCCTACATAACAACCACTGCCTTTACGGGGTGTCGTCCCTCACTACATAATTTCTACCCGAAAATCACATCAGCTCGATTTTCTCTCTAGAATATCATCAACCATTTGACAGTCCTTACATTCAGCAGCCAGCTCTGCTTACAGCTATGATCGACCCTATTTGAAAAACAGATAAGCTAATTACGAGCAGAGGTGTATCGGCTATTAATTCAGACATTAACATTCCATGAGAAGAAAGCGATCATTATAACCAAGATGCATGCAGAAAATTATCTAGTCTCAAGGAATTTTGCATCTAAAGGGACTCACTAATAAGTCTTGACGTAAAGGAAAAACATTTCGCCACAAAGGTAAAACCCGAGATGAATGATAAGAGAACAAGCTTAAGAAAGATCTAGGGAGAGCTTTACCAGCTCAGGGCTCGAGCAGATAGAGGTTTAAACTCTCTATAATATTTTAAAAGAACAAATAGCTTGGAATGAGTTAGGTCAAATCATTATTGATTAGATAGAGACTAGGTTTAAAGGGTCAAACACTTGTGGATTTAAGATAGCTGACCGTCTCACGCGATTGGAAGAAAGGGGCTGTAACAGGATGGCCCACAGATCGAAGCAAGTAGCTGCAGACTATACAGACATTTCTCCAGCGCTCTGTATAATGCTTGAATCACCAGTGATTAGAGGAATTGATAGGCCACTTCGATGTTGATAGACGGCCAGATTAGGCCAGACTTGGATGAGTATTCCTAAAGACGCCGAAGGCTGATGTCTAGTGCCTTCGGCATTGTCCATAGCGGCTTTCCAGATAAAGTTTCAAACCGGGTGGTTGAAGGGAGAAGGATATCAGAAAAAAGAGCGTAACGCCGTCTTAAATGGATTATGTTCATAGGCACTGCAGTGGTGATATTAATATTGACTTAGAGTGTTTGTCAACCTTATATCTATATTATATATAATATTATATTATACTTATATATAATTATATGTTATTTGTGTATTTCCATTGAGTATATTATGATATGTTATTTCGTATAGTAGTATTTATATATTATAAATATATTATATGTATATATATCTATATATAAATTAATATAATAAGTATGAACCTTATATAGTATAGATATAATAATAATAGAATAATATTTCATTGTTTTTATTTTGCTCACTTGTGAATGAATAAATAAATTCATCATATTAATGCATAGGTATTAAATATTTCCTTTTACATCTATATTCCGTATATTAATAGTGATATATATATTAATTATATATATATATATAGTATAGTATACATTAGAATCACTCTATAGGAAAGGATTGTATAGGTATATATAGGATGTATATATATGATATTTAGTTTAGGTAATGTAGTATATAGTATGATATTATACTTATATTAGGTATATTAATCAGTATAAAATTGTTTTTTACCTCATTCCAGTAGAACTACCTATGAAGGGCTAAGGAAGTGGTTGAGTTAAGAGTATTGACTTGATGTGAGGAGACACTATATAGCTATGGTGGATTGCACTAAGGTTTGCCGATCGAAGGTTTCCGTGAACATTGGAACGGAAGAGGTTGAAGCATATCTAGCAACTGAGGAGGGTTTTCACTGCTGCAGATAACACTGTTGCAGAAAATTTCCATAACGCCGGAAATAAACCGTTAGCCCGCCCCTGTTCTCGAATAGCGGTGTGGCAATGATGGATTTATACCGTAGATCGGTTAGAGATTACAGTCTGTACCATAGCGAGTGGATTTCAATACATACTTTTTCACCATTGAATGTGTATTCTAGACTATTTATGGTTATATACCTTTAAAAGGAATGAATAGTCATGATACTGACAGAGTCTGAGGCGTTGAGAGAAATTATAGAGGGTGACAAGCGATGGCCTAGAATGCTGTGGACTGACCAAGGCAGTGAGTTTCTAAGCCACTGAATTTCAGAAGAATTAGTTATAGAGCACAGACAATGGGGTAAAATATCTATCATTATCAGTGAATAAAGCAAGATTGCGTATAAGTTGATAAGAGTACGAGCGTGACCATCAAGGGGAGAAGAATGGCGATCGGATGACTTTACGCGCCAGTATTACACTTTTAAGTATATTGACATAGCTAAAGAAGACCTTTGCTCATTTCTTATAATAGATTCTTGTTTCCATAGAAATATAAAAATCCACCCCCGTCTACGAAATAGGAGTCGACAGACAGGGAGCGCGGCGTACGGATGGTGGATTATACATACGACAGAGCCAGGAAGAATAAGAGGAGTAATTCGGGTGTGTGCATTGCGGGCGACTATTACGTAACGAGATCTCCAGACAGGCTGTGAAAGTTGTTTAGGAAGAATATGAACGAGGGTGGGTCTATGGAGGTTTTTTCAAAGTTTACGAGTATATTCGAGCGACTTCCCCTATATCGAATGGCTTAAAAATTATATTGTTTGCTGGGGATTTATACGGTGAAAAATAAAGGAGGTTTTATAACAGGAAATACAAAAATACGCTTCAATCCTGAAAGTAATGTGTATAAAATTGAAAAGTATATTATGTTTCGAAAGAAAGGGAGCGTAAATTAAACAGTAACTTTGAGTATAAATGGGTAGGTATGCCTGAACAAGTATATACGACTCGTATTAAACAGCAAGTGAATTAAGAAGTCAGCGTTAATATCAGTATTTCATTGAGACCATGGCGAGCACAGATCCACTGCTAATTCTCTGCTTCATCATGCTTATCGTTGAATCTACGATGTCACTGATAATCAAGCTCTCAGACTTAACAAGACAGAGATTACTAGGAGATCCCTTATTCGACGTATTGAAAGGAGATCGGCTCTAGTGAAGTCGGGTGTGTGACAGTTGATATTAAATACAGATGGTGGAAATATGTACCGCATAATCTTTTATTCGGATAAGTGTTTACCGAAAGGTGAGTATTTGATTTGGATTGAGACTGATAGGATTGGATGTGAAGACCGTGACTTTAACACCGCGGTCACTTTGGGCCACACAAGAGGATACTTTAGTTATTGAGAAGCAATGTAATTGAGGAAATTCCATTTTCAAGTCAGTTTCTGCAAGAATTTGTTCAGAGTATCTTTAAATACGCTTTTAGCGGAGCGCAGTAATATAGTTAGAGATGCTAAATTTACAATACACAATATCACCGCGAGACCCTCTGATGAGTGAAGTAGTTACATTACTTTGAGAGATCAAGCGGCAGTATTAACCTTTCAGAAGATATGACACGTGTTTTTCTGCTAAGAGTCGTCATGCGCAACGAATATCAGCGTTCATTGAACGTGAAGGTGTGTAGATATGTCTCCATGATGTTACCTACTATGTGAAAGGTTTATGAAACAGTGAGAAGAATGAACATATTAACCATAGGGAAGATCATTAATCGATGAACCAGACAGGGTGTTACATATAATACTTGCAGTCACTTCCCGGATGCCTCATGAACGATCCTGGATGGCCATATGTTACACTGACCATAGTCCGAGCACCCAGTATTTGGGTGGATACCTGAAATTGCCCGCTCGACTGAGGGTAGTTTTATTTTCCTCAGAGAGTAAGGTAATAATACCATTCCGCCAATGTAATATCTCTCGACTGAACAGGTCTCGATGCTCTATAAGAGTACATATAAAAGGACGTGGAAGGTCGGCATGACCCATTTACAAGGTGGCCAACATCTGATCGTGTGTAAAGTCACATTAGTAAGATAGAAACGACCGTCAGCATGATATAGAAAATGATGGTACATTTTTTAATCATAATTGAAAATCTCATCTATATGCTACTGGACGTTCATTCAAGAAATAGGATGACTCTGCGAAGGATATATAAAGTGGACTAACGTGAATTTGCATTTTTTCATTGCTACGGTATACTCTCGCTAGTGTTAGATAGTAGTATACTGGAAATGAAGCTCCAGCTACATAATGTGTAATAAACACTGGAGAAGTATTCTATTGGGATCTGAGATCACAGAGAGATACTGGGTCTCGGAGAGTTTTTTCACTAAGCTATTTGCGAAGCGCCATCCCAGTTCGGTTTAGAAGAGGGGGTGAATATTCTGGAAAGTGTATAAGAAATGAGTTCATGTCCCGCACATTGGTTCAACAGATGCTCTTTCGGCTTCATTAAAGGCGGACTTGCCTGGAGGTTTCCGACAATGTATGCTCGTGACGTTAAACGCCAAAATAATACGTAAAATGACAGGGCAGGCAGGTCTATCAGTTAAAGGACGCAGGGTGTCACAAGTAGAGGGGAAAAAAGCCAAAGACGAAAGAGCTCTGACAGAAAGGAAGCACGTCCGCATAGAATAGTCACGTGCGGAAAAAACCCTAACAGGCTAGAAAGTCGTGCCATAATTACAAAACAGTGATTGATGTATTCCACCATTTAACTACTAGATGGCATGCCTTTAAACTAAAATTTCGGCTAACATGATATAGCTGTTAGAGTGGAGCACATGATGAACGGCTGTTCATTTTCAGCCTAAGCACCGGCCCCGTCCATTAGATGTCATTCGCTGTCAGCTCCTGCCTTAGTTCACGACTGCTTCAAATTCCGATTTGGAGTTCTTCTCGATCCTCTTGATTGTCTACTCAGATTTTAGCGTGAGCTGACCAGCAAACTTCATCAGCATTAATTACCGACAACAAAATTCGACTCGATCACTAGCACTGTGGATTGAACGTTCTTAGAGTTCAAAGTATCCCCAGAGTGGGGACACCATAGACCTGCAGTTCTAGCATCCTTCTAATCGTATTATTCTATTATTTTAAAACGAAATTAGGAAGCAAAACCCTGATGGTAAGGAAGAACATGTCCTCAGGTGGGCGACGTCCACATTAGTGTATTAACAGAGCGCGAATTTCGTATATGTGCTTGGTTTGTAATCAGATTGATGGTGTTAAACTGCACAATTGAAACTTCGCTGCTCGGCACTTCCAGCAGTCTATCATCCTATTAAGGGTGAAACGTACATGACATGTCTACTTGAACTGTTTCTGATGAGCTAAGAAGTCCTCATCTTCAATCAAGTGGTTTTTAAACAAGCTTCAAAGATGAGGATGGCACAGGAAAAGGATGCAGCTAAAGCTGCTGAAGTCACATTAAATAAGGCACTTACGAATATTCTAAAAGCAGTCGTTTAATGGTTGATATATTCTGCTCAGGAAAAGACTGTATATACCGACCATCTGGTAGATGCCAAAATCCGCGATTGTCCTGATTCAAAGCCCTGAAGATCGCACTTAAAGATAAAAAAGTGATCCTAAGTGCGAAAACTGCATGTGTCCAGAACCTATTCTCAAGGACTGTTCTAGAGGCTTTTCTCTATGTAAGAAAGGTGAAGTTATTTCCCCCCAAAAGGCATTTGAATTGGCAGTCGCTTTTAACAACCACAGGCACACACAGTACCCACAATCAGTAAAGAGTGAGAGAGAGATTTTAAGCTGTCCACTTCACTGGTATTATTCAAGCATGCCAGCAATTCCAAAATATTGGTTAGCGGAGAAATCTTCCCTGCAAAAAGTTAATAGACTGGAATTGTAGAACACGAAAGCGCAAATATGGGCATAACTGAAAAATACACCATATAAATTCGCCCTTTCAATCATTTAGGGTGTCGTATTTACAATGTGAATAGGGCAGCCCATACGGACGTGATTTAATGAATGTCGTATAATGGGCGTACAAATCTCTATTTCGAGACCTTTCACGATTCGTAATAGCCAACGACTGTTTCAGTGTTGGGGAAGTGGTACTGGTATGGCAATAAATTGAAGAACGGGACGACAATAGTAAATTGTTGCGTTTGATCTCAGCCCAGATCTTTCAGCTTGTGTTAACGCAAGTCATTTAAACATTCTGAGAGAAGGGAGGACATTAGGCCATCTTTTCATTTAGCGGAAAGTCGCAGACATCCATTAAAAGTCATGGTATACTGGAACACCCTCAACTTATTGAAATTGACAGAGCCCGTAATGTGCTTTTGAATTACTAAAGATGAATTAAGAAGAAATAAAAGCTATGTTTAAAAACGAACCTCGATTTTTAGGAGTGTTCGCTATTAATGAAGTAGATTCTGTAAGGTTGAAAAAGGATAGCGGCTTCGTGTTCAACACTTCACATCGAGATGTGACATCGTCGGACACTTGATTTCCATCTACAAGGAGAAGAACGGAGATGTATACCTGATTGATTCTTTAAACTTGGCATGTTTTAAGTATAATCATTACTTTAATTTTCCTTTTTAAAAATATAACAATATAAATTATGTAAAAACTTGGTTAGGGTGTTCAGTTCACACTCTAGTTTATGCGGAATTTATTGTATTTATTTCATTAAGTGTTTTTTAACACGATATCTGTGTCATATGATTTTGTAAATATTTTTCGATGCTAAAAATTTATTTTCATGTATCTATTTTGTTTTCCGAATACATATGAAAGCTTTAAAATGAAAAACGTATTTTAATACCCTTTTCCTTAATATATATATATATAGCTAAATATAATATAATGTATTATATATATATATATACCCTATATAAAAAGAATAGCTAGTATAGAGATATATATATAATCCATATATAGTATCGACCGTAGATTAACAGTAATAATATATACTTATATATATTAGTATATTATTAGCATAACATTCCGAGAAAATTCCCGGGTTATGATGAATGTGGTAAATCTCATGAAAATTTTCACGTTTATGACGTTGTTAGTTTAAAGGTGGGGGATAGACTGTTTCTCTTGTTGGCAACAGTATCGGCTAGGAAGTTGTAGTGTTACACAGCTCTTGGAATTTATAGCGCAATTTTTGAAAAGACGCAGCTTGGGTGTTGATATCGTATATTCAAGAAGTACGGTTCAATTTAAAAATCTTGGTAACATGTTCAGTCACACATACGGAAGTTTTTTCAGATAGACATCCTTACACACTCCGTGATCCCACAAGAACACGTGTTATATATGCACAGATGATGTAAATGTTATAGAATGCGCTTCAGCTGCAGCGAAGGAGGTGACGTTGAAACTGTAATACCTTCGATGTTCATTGAAGTGTGACATGGAGGATGTTTTCAAATAAGTGTGGTGGAGACAAATAGAGAAATAGTGCGAGGATAAATTGCATGATCTTAGAATACAGTATTCAGATTTCAGAGACGTTAGAATTCGGATATTTAGAATAGCCAGATCCCTCGCTCACTAGTCCGAATAAGAAGCTTTCACGCTAAGAGTTACACCTCTTGGATCCGACAAAATCGTAGTGGAGGGGTGCGCAAAGATACGTATAACTGATTAAACTATATAATCATCACCAATTATATAGAAAAAGAAGTTTCTGGCAGAATTTACAATATTCCCTCCTGACGCACAAGGGGACGTTTGCAACAACAACATTGATAGTATATAGTTAGATAGTTAATAATATTTATATTTATAATAGTATATATATATATATATGATATGCGTGTATATATACTTATAGTTATGATATATATATATACTAGTATATATATATATATAGTATTATAATTATATATATAATACATAACTAATAAAAAAAAAAAAAAAAACTAATTTAAATGCCGGTCATAACAAGGTATATAAATAATAGAGCTGTTGATATGTGCACTTTATCACAGAGGAATACTGACTTGCATCTAATTCTTTAATAGTCACTAGGATAGTTTATCAGCGTCGAACACGTTATATACAGAGATCGTAAATAATACCACGCTTGTATTTGTTTGTTTCGTTTTCTGTTACATTTTGGGCCAAATATCTCAAGGCCGACGGCCTCAGGGCAGAACTTCTTCGTTACATTCCATGCCTTTTCTCTCTCTTCTCTCTCTCTCTCTCTCTCTCTCTCATCTCTCTCTCTCTCTCTCTCTCTCTCCTCTCGGTTCTCTCTCTCCTCTCTCTCTACTCTCTCTCTCTTCTTCTCTCTTCTCTCCTCTCCTCAAAAATTCGCAAACTGACAACGAATACTTCGTTTCCTTACTATGTGACTAACAAATTCAAATGAAAAATATATAAAATAGAATGATTAATTTTTGATAATATATTTAAATAGTTTAAGATGGAGGTAATAATAATAATAATAATTAATAATAATAATAATAATACTAATAATAATAGGGGTAGAGGCAGAAGAATGGAAAAAAAAATGAATCCGAAAAAAGGGCAGAATTAAATCACATTCATGGCTTTTTTGTGAGTGGTGGTAGCTTTCATGTTGTTGTTGTTCGTTGTGTTGTTGTTGTTTTTTGTTTGTTGCTTTTGTTGTTAAGTTTGATCTGGATGTTGTTGTTGTTGTTGTTCGTTGTTGTTGTTGGTTGTTGTTGCTGTTGTTTGTTGTTGTTGTTGGTTAAATGCCTTGTGACTGTCACTGTTGCATGTGTGCGATTTTGTGATGGAAGAAGCAGAATGTGAAAATGGTTGATGAGAAGAACATCTCTCTCTCTCTCTCTTCGTCTTCTCTCATCTTCTCTCTCTTACTTTCTCAGTCTCCTCTTCGCTCTCTGTTCTCTTCCGTCTCTTCTCTCCTCATCATCTCGTTATCGTCTCTCTCGTCTCTCTCTCATATCTCTCTTCGTCTAAAAATCGACTGAACAACAATACTTGCGTTTTCATTACCTATGTATTAACAAGTCAAATGAAAATACTTATTAAAATTGCAAAATGATCAATTGTAATAATTTAAAATTGTTTAAAGTGGAGATAATAATAATAATGATAGATAATAATAATTTATAATAAGAATAAATAATAATAATAATAATAATAATAGAGGTTACGAGGCAAGAAGAATCGGGAAAAAAAAATGGAATCGAAAAAGCGGCAGAAATTCTAAATCCATTCATGGCTTTCATGGTGTTTCTGTTTGTCTTGCTGTCGATGGTTCGGGAGGATGGTCGTAGTTGTTGTTAGTTGTTGTTTTGTTGTGGTTTTTTGTTGCTTTGTTATCTTCTGAGTAACATTTTTTTTCGTCTGTGGTTGCTGTGTTTTTGTTCGTTTAATCGCCGTTTGTGACTGTAACGTTGCTGTGGTGGGATTTTTGTGATGAAGAAGCGAATGGAAGAATGGTTCGATGGAGAATGAAACATCTCTCTCTCTCTCATCTCTCTCTCCTCTCTTCATCGCTCTCTCATCTCTCTCTCTTCTCTCTCTGCCCGTTCTCCATCTTTCTCTCTCACTCGTCTCGGTCAAAATATTTCGCATATCTGAACAACGTGAATGACTTCGTGTTCATTCTACTATGTGTGTATTTAACAAAGGTAATGATGTATGTTAAAATAATATGATAAAAGTGATATGTAATGCACATTTAATCTTAGTGCCTATATTTTAGTATTGTTTGAAGATGGAGAGTGAATAATAATTATAAATACATATAGATATATATAAATATATATAATAATAATATATATAATAATTCAATAATAATAATAATAATATTAATAATAATATTCAATAATAAGAATAACATAATAATAATAATAAATAAAATAATTGAATAATAATATATAATAATAATAATAATATGATATAAATAAATTAATAATAAAATAATATATATATATTATGATAATATATAGATATTAATTTTAATAATTAATAATGATAATAATAATAGATAATAATAATAATAATAATAAAAATAATAATAATAATCAATAATAATAATAATATAAAAATATTGAATAAAGATAATAATAAAATATAATAATAATAATAATGAATATACTACCATGTGAAATAATTAATCAGGAGCAGAACTTATAATTTTTGGTAATTCTAAAATGACTGCTAAGTATGGTGCATAAGGAGAATTAGTAAATGGGAAAGGATATACATTGTTCGATTGAAAATAAAAGCCAATTTTCTGTCATTGATAAATCGCCATCAGCTCTCAGAGTAACTAGGTTTTCCAAATATCTCTATTTATTTTATAATAAACTGAAAATAAATCCTGAAATATTAATATATATATTATATAATAGTATATTATATATTATTTAGTATACATTATTTATATAATCTTCAATGTATTCATCTTCAATTTGTTTATATATATATTTAAGTTTATATATACTTATATAATATCTATAGTAAGTATTATATTATATAGTATATATTATTATATATATATATGTATATATGTATGTATGTTATAATATTATATATACTATATATACTTTTTATATATATATATATATATATATAAAGTATTATATATATATATATATATATATATTTTATAAAATAGTATTTTTAGTAAACTCTAAAAAACTTTATGAGTTTATTTTATTAAAAATTACCAAGACGCATATATATATTAACTCCTAAAATAATATATATATATATTATGTATTATATTTATATATATATAAAGATAGTATGTTATAATAATATATTACGTATTGCGTATATATATCATATATTGATATTATGATTTAAAAAGAGGGTAACTTGATTTATAAAGTAATATATATATATATATATATATATAATATATAATATATAATATATATAGTATATAAATATATTTCATTGACTAATTTAGTTTTAAGATTCTAAAAAAGTATAATAAACTTTTAAGTCCCTTCAATCACTCTTGGCGATTTTATCAATGATATGAAATTGGCTTTTTATTTTCAAAAATCAAAAAGTATATCCTTTCCATTCTTATAGTTCCTTTATGCGATTACTTAGCATCCCATAATTACCAAAATTAAGTCGCCTCTTGATTATTATTTCATGGTTATTATTATTATTATTATTATTATTTATTATTATTTTATTGGTTAGTTATTATTATTATGTTATTATAATTAATATCATCTATTATTATTATTATTATTTATTATATTATTATTATTATTATTATTATTATTATATTTATTATTATTATTATTATTTATTATATTATTATGTATTATTATTATTATTGATTATATTATTATTATTATTCAATTATTATTATTAATTATTATATTCATTATTTTTATTATTATATTAATTATTTATTATTTTTATTATTTTGGGTGGCTTATCGATTAATATTATTATTTATTATATTAATTATTATTGATTAATTATTTATGGTGTCATTTATATTATTTAATTAGTTATCTATTATTTTATGTTGGATTTTTATCTCCCATCTTAATCAATTTAAATTATATAATAATCATACCTATATTTTATATATTTTTCATTTGATTTGTCTTATTGATTTTCATCTTAGTAATGAATTAACGATGATGTTGTTGTGCATGTTGCGAGATTTCTTGAGAGAGAGTAGCATGAGATGAGAGAAGACGAGATAGAGAGAGAGAGAGTAGTAGGAGAGAGAGAGAGAGAGAGAGAGAGTAGATGCTATCCTGTTAACTTTCTACAATTCTGCTTTTGTCATTCACAAATTATCACACAGCAACAGTGACAGTCACAAAGTGCAACAACATACAACAACAACAACTATATCAACAACGTCACCACAACTAACAACAACAATAAAACAACAACAACAAACAACAAACAGCAAACAACAAACAGTCTCCACCATGACAGCAAGACAAACAGAACAACATGAAAGCCATGAATGTGATTTAATTCTGCCTTTTTTTCGATTCTTTTTTTTTTTCCCATTCTTCTGCCTCTACCTCTTATTATTATTGGATCCTTTATTTTATTTTACTTTATTATTGGGTATTATTATTATTATTTTATATTGTAGTATTTATTTATTATTATCTCCTCTTAAACAATTTTAAATGTATGATCAATTAATCATTCTATGTTTATATTGTTTTTCATTTGACTTTGTTAATCACATAGTTATACGTGTTATTCAGCTTCGTAATTATTGTTGAGAGAGATGTAGAGAGAGAGAGAGAGAGAGAGAGAGAGCAGAGAGAGAGAGAGAGAGAGAGAGAGGAGAGAGAGAGAGAGTAGACGAGTGAGGCTTAGACTTGAGAGATGAAGATGATGAGATCGAAGTTCTTTATCTTTCTTTCATCGAACGCATTTTCCATTCTGCTTCTTTATCGCACAAAACATCACACAAGCAACAGTCGACTATCTCAGCATTAACTGAATCATACAACAACAAGCAACACAGTCAACAGCCGCGAGAAACAAAACAACAACAACACATGAACATCATTGAAGGTGATATAAAATCTAGGAACACTACTAAATTTCATTAACAACAACAACACACAACAACAGAGAGCTAAACCATCCACTCACAAAAAAAAAGCCATGAATGTGATTTAATTATGCCTTTTTTCGATTATTTTTGTTTTTCCATTGGACTCTCTGCCTATTTCCTACTCTTCTGTTATTATTATCTATTTATTATCTATTATTATATTATTATTATTAGTTTATTTACATCATCTAAACATTTAAATATTAACATTCAATCAATGTCCTATTGTATATATTTTTTCATTGATTTGTTAGTTGATTCTGGACTATAGTTACTTGTATATACAAGTATTGTTGTTCGATTTGCGTAATGTGTTCTCTTGTTTTTTGTTGAATGGTCTAATGTAGTTTTGTATGTATTAGACATATTCCCGTATGTTGAGAGGGAGAGGAGCAGAGTGTAATTGTATTGAGGAGAGAGAGATGAGAGAGAGAGGATTGGATATATATAGAGATGTGTTTTTTTTTTTTTGTTTCTAGTTTTCAGAATTTTTTTTATTTGTTTTTTTATTTTTTGTTTGGTTTTTTCTTTTTCTTTGATCTTTTTTTTTTTTACTCCTTTGTTCATTTTTATTTTCGTTTGTTTTTTGATATTTGTTTTTTGTAGTATTGTTTTTTTTTTTTCATTCCTTCTTTTTTATTTTTTATTTTTCCGAATTTAGCGTTTAGTTTTAGTTTTTGTAGATTTTGTTTTTTTGTTGTATTGAGAGAGAGATGAGGGAATGGTAACGATATGAAAGGCGGCTCCGGATGGCCGGCGGTTCGGTGAGTATGATGGGTGGGTTCTTCCTAAATTCAGAACAGAAAGAAAAAATTATCAAAGTACATTAATGTCGTGGGAAGGATTTTTACGATCGGCTATATTTAACGGGTCGATTTTTTGTCCGGTGATGAATAGCGCAGCTCTATCGTGACGTATTAAAGCAATTAGATGGCGATGGCATTTGATTTCCTTTTTTCTGGATTAAATGTCACATAGCATCTGGCTCTATATTATTTACTATACTGTTTTTTCTTTTCGAGTCGTACGTTTTTAGGTGAGGGAATTCTGTATCCTCCTGTTCTATTTTCTCTATTTTATTTCAATTTACACTCTGTCTTGATTTGTTGTTTTTTATTTAGTTTATGTAGATAATATTTTTATGATAATCAAAGAGAAAGAATGAGTTAATCTACTTATTCTACTAGCAATGCTAAAGATTATCTTTAGTATTACGTTGTTTATTCATTTAGCGACCTTTTGATTTTTTAAAGGAAGCAATTTTTTAGTTATTTATAAAAAATAGATTTAACCACGTTAATCAACTCGCCTTGCGCTTGTAATTGTCTTCGAATTTGCTTTATTGCCAAATCTGAAATGTAGTTGGCAGTTTTCTTCTCAGCTCCAGTGTCAATGGACCCAGCAAAATTGAATTTCTTTCCTCCATCACCACTGGTTGGCAGGTGCTAACATGTTGCAATGATTGGATGGTTGTGCACATTGGACCATCGTAGCTTGTTTTCCTTTGAGAAGCTCCACCATGCGAATTCGAATTCACCAGCAACTTCATCTAAAAGGCCTTCGCTAAGCTGGCGTCTCGAGGGAGGTTGATAAGTTCCACCCCGCATCATTGTAAATAATTTCTTTCTTTCGGGGTCTTCTGCAGCAGTAAATGGAATATTACACGCCAAAAAGGCTCGTGCAAACTGCAAGTCCAAAGCTGCTTTTAGTTTTAGTGGCATTGAGATCAGGAAACTGTCCATCTTCACTTGCTTGGTTACAGTACTCTTTGGCGTTGGTGCAGCACTTGGACTTGGAGTCGGTGTGGGTGTTCTAATACTAGTTGCTGGACTGACTGATCTTGGTTCTACAGGTACAGGTGATCGTGATCTAGATCGATAAGGTGTTGTCGATCTTCTTTGGCCACAGGCACAGCTGAAGCTGGTGAAAATTCTGTTGCGATTTAGCATGAGGCATCATCACAGCTACCCTCTACTTTGGCCAAGGTTAGGTTTCGACTATGCTGTCAAATACTTCTTTAAAAAGGTGTTCTCTTACTCAGTATCGTAATTTTGTTGTTCAGCTAGAATTAATGCAATGGTTGCATTTGTCTATTTTACAGTCTTTCCAGATTTTCTTGAAGCATCTACACTCTCACTGCTCGCCCAAACGCAGGTATTTTTCACCTAAAGTTCTGTTATATTGGATTCTCATAATTTAATAATTATTGATTAGAAATTTAGAATCATGAAAATTGACTAAAAAAGTGATAAATAATATTTTTTACAGGTTTGTTTGCATTTTCAATTCGATTGAACGACAATACAAGTTGTGGTTGTCTACAGTGGCTTGGAAAATGAAATAGAAGTAGTTGTATAAGTGAATAACGGAGAGCCGAATATTTGTACCAAAAGGGCAGAAAAACCCATAATTTCGCTGGGTTTTGGCAAAAAAAAAAAGACACCCTGGCTGGGTTTGTGGGGGGGAAATCCGGGACTCGAGCGTTTTTGCCGAACCGAGTGTTGTCTGGATAGTCTCCTAAGAAACTATACAATTCACATAGGTAACAATATACGTTCATGTAAGACTCTATCACATCATGACTTAGTCTTTTACATCCACCAAGGGATTAACCGCACAGCCACCTTCTGCATTCAACAGACTTTCTACTACATCACTGCATCATCCGTTCCCATTTTCATCCAAACATATATCCTAAATATTATAAACTCAGACACTTGTTTGAGCTGCTCCACAGTATAAATAACTTCAGACCCTAAGGACATATCCGTGCACTCAACCATAACAGCTTAATCTTATCTACGTTTAGTTACGCTCGCTCACTTTTACAACACACCTAGGCCAGATCGGAATCGATCGAAGCAAACCACGCACACACAAACCCTCGAATCTCCCAATACTTCAAACTCTCTTCGATTCACCACACAACCAAAATCATCCTCATATAATGTTAAGGTAGGGCGCACCCTCCACTCTCTTTATTCTTAAATCATTGCTGACACCTCCCTGCCACCCCCCACGTTGTAATTTTGGTGCATAACCCCATCTATACAAATTGAATAACCAGGGGAGACATAACGTCCTTGCCTCACTCCGCTATTAATATTAAAACCGAATCATTTATGCAACTCGCATTTGATTCTATACACACTCGCTCAGTGTCGTCATAGCATACTTTTGAATTCAGGAGGGCTACCACGGCCAGCACCATATAATCACTTACAACACCGCTGCGCTATAGAGTTTCTCTATTAATTCTATAATTATCGCTTTGCCAATGCCATAACCTGATACAATATTATTCTTCTTTCATTTTCTCACTCATTTGTTTCAATGTAAAAGGTTTGATCGCAGCACATCTACTACCACTGTCTAAACGCAGCTTGGTTCTTCACCAATCAGTCCGTCAGTCACTTTTAAACATATATTTCAACAAAATACCACATATATCTTCCCTAGAGCAACACTCATAACTGATTCCCTCGCTTATTCCTTACAGTTAAGCTTATAATAAGTGGTATCTATTGCTGCTCGTCCCCAGATCCTATTTTAAGCTATACCTCTGCGCAGACCTCGGTATATCATGGCCACAAAAAGAATAAAAAACCGACTTTTTTTGTTTTTTTTTTTTTTAAAAACAAGAAAAAGAAATACGCAATTCCAATCACATCCACTCAACCACCCTCTCGCCTAGTTCTTGATCATGATTCACCAGTGATTTACATCTATACCTGCAGATTATTATTATTTATTATTGTTACGCCCTGTGTTAAATTTATAGTAGTGATACTATGATTGATCTGAAGAGGTAAAAAGTGTTCAGAATACGGAAGACATCAGTTTAGGGAGGCGTTTTAAGGTGTTGAGAAGAAATATGATAGAAATAGAAGAAGCCAAGAAAAATAATAACTATTGATGTGAAGAAAGTCGTAAATAATGCATAAACGAGAATACATTGAGATGGTTTGGTCATATGGAAAGGATGGATAGTGGTAAGTATGCTGGGAATCGACTGGCTGGGTGACAAAAAAAAAAAGTGGATTGAGTCAGTAAAGGAATGCCTGAAGGAGAGGAATGTGAGGTTTGGCGCAGGAGGCTAGACAGAAAAGGTGCACAACAGGAGTGAATAGCGAGGTTTTTAGTGTGGAGGGTATGAGTTGTGGTCTTTGGTCAATGGGGATGACCCAGCATTGAGAGACACACACAGTGATGGTCCGTCGGCAGTCTATGAAGCCTTAGGGTGGATTTTCTGATTGCGACTATTTCTCACTGGGGTATAAATGGGACGTCATTTTCCTCTACTACTTTTCTCTTCCGATGTATACTACACACCTCAATCTGGGGATAGGAGGAAGATAATAATAATTACATAGGCTATATATATACCGGTATATATATATTATATATACATATATATACAGGTATATATCATAATAATATATATATATAGTATCTATATATATAAATAGTATGAATCAGCTTTAATAAATTTTTTTAATAAAGGCTTATGGAAGGGTTAGTTCAAGGGATTGGAGCAGAGCGGTATAATAGTTACACGTTAGCTGTGAGTATAACGGCGTAAGGGAGAAAAAGCGGGAAGTGTATGAACATTATGAGTGGGAATAGTTTATTGAGTGTTGATAGGGAGGTAACGTGCTGGTATTTTGGGTCGAAAGAGTGCGTCGAGTGCTGAGGGACTGATTGGTGAGAACAAGGTGCGTTTAGGAGGGTAGAGGATGTGTGGATCAGAACTTTTTACAATGAAAAAATGATTGAGAAAAATAGAGGGAGAAGAAGAATAAATTGTATTTAGGTTTATGGATTTGCAACGGCGTATGATAGAGTTAATAGGAAGCGTTATAGGCAGGTGTTAGTGATATGATGGTGTTGGATGGTAGGCTTCTGTGATGGAAATCAAAAGTATGTATCGACGATAGTGAAGCGTGTGTAACAATAATGTTGTCAATGGTGATTGGTTTAGGATTAATAGCGGAGTATAGCAGGGTTGTCTTATGTCTCCATGGTTATTCAATTTTGTATACTGGATGGGGTTATGAAAGAATTTTGAGGTGGGGATGGCGGAAATGGTGTTAGAATGATGTTGAGTGGAGGGTACTCTACCTTTAATATGCGGATGATTTGGTTCTGTGTGCGAATCTGAAGAGAGTTTGAGAAGATTGAAAGAGAGGATTTGGCACGGTGTGTGAAAGGAGGGGCTTGAAAGTAACGTGGATAAGAGTAAGGTTCGGGTTGTGAGTGAGGAAACTCCTCAGTGTGAAGTTATGTTAGATGGTGAGGGGCTGCTAGAACAGTGTCTGAGTTTAAATATTTAGCGTATATGTTGAATGAAAAGGAAGCGGACGATGCAGAGTGTAGTAGGAAGTTGTGGAAGGTCAGGAAGGTGGCTGGTGCAATTAATCTTTGGTGAGATGTAAAGGGAGCTAAGTCTTGAGTGTGGCTAGGGTCTGCATGAGGGTATGATTGTTACCTGTGTATATTGAATATGGCTAGTAGAAGAACTATGGTCCTGGAAATAGAAGTATAAGATCTATAAGTTTCAATGCTGTTCAGGATATAGATTTAGGGGTGTGCTAGGTGGCATGAGAAGAATATGATAAAGAGAGGAATGAACGTATTCAAGAGTTGTGTGTTGTGTGGTGAAGAAAAGGGGTAAATGAAGACTAAATGACAGTATGTTGAAATGGTTTGGTCATGGTGGAAGGATGAATGATAGTAGGCCTTGGGTTAAGCGGGCATGTATAGTGCGTGAAGTGTGTTGGGAACTCGACCACGGCTGGGAGACGAAGAGAAAGTGGCTTGAGTCGGTGAATTCGAATGTCTGAAGGAGAGAATTGTGAGTTTGGGAGAGGCGAGAATAAAAGGTGCATGATAGCGAAGAGAATGGGCGGGGTTTGTGTATGGGGGCATGGTTAGTTTGGCCCCAACCCCCCCTGGGCCCACGGTGCGGGGGGAAGACTGCACCTTGACATTGAGCGATTTACCATAGTGAGGGGTCGTCGCGGTCCCGTGAATGCTCTCGGGTGGATTTTCTGTCTGTGACGAGCTCTCACTAAATTAATGGTACAGAGGGGGCGGTAAAGCTGTGGCTTTCTTTTCGACGTTTGTCATGTTCTTCCTACTGGCTTTTTTTTCGACTGCTTGTAGAGACTTACCCCACCAAGTCTTGGGCAAAGAGGAAAGGTGAAGAAGAAGAAGAAGAAGAAGAATATATATTATATATTATGATATATATTTATTATATTATATATATATAATATATAAGTATATTGGTATTAGTATAACTATATATATATAATATATATATATATATATATATATAAATATAGATATAAGTATATATATATAATATATAAATATATGTTTGTTGGGATAATGTGATCATTAGAAAACCTAATGGTAGCAACTTCAGGTTCACAAGAAGGAGCATTTGAAAATGTTCGACTTAATTACTCTGGAGAGCAGGGGCAAACAATTCGTCAGTTAGTTACTTCTCATATGATACATAGAGTGGCAATGTGTGTATAGGCAATCCCTGGTGGTAAACGCAGCACTTGGGCTGTTTCTCATGAAAAAGGAATAGATAACTGTACGTACAACTTTCTTCTTTTCGAAAAGTAATGACTCTGCTAGAAAAAACTTCTTTGACACGTTATCTTCAGCACCAGTTATTTACTGGTTTCTTTTATTACATCAAACCCGATTAATGATGATTTTCTTGCAGTTTGTGGAGTAAAGGTTAGAAATAAAAAAAAAAATTTTTTTAGATCATTCAATGTTCATTTTCCCCTCAGAATAATTTAATTGATAATTTTTTTTTAAAAATTTTTCCTTCAGGATTGCCATATTTTGACGTTCTCAACGTCAGGAAGTGTGTCAGACCATCTTGTACTTCATCCTCATTTGGAATCTGGCAATTATATAATAAGAGCTATTTGGTTGCCAGGACAACAAACCCAATTGGCTTTAGTATGTGCTGATTTTGTCAAGATTTACGATCTAAGTGCTGATTCACTCTCGCCTCAGTACTTTTTCCAAATGCCTTCAGGGAAGATAAAAGATGCTTGCTTTATGGTTGCTTCGGTAAGTAGATGATTGTTTATGTTAATACATTTTATTTACCTTAGTATACCCATAAATTATCTATATCTAAATATATCGAGAGTTTTGACTGTCAGAAAGGTCGATACATAGATCTTATTTCGTTCCCATGTATTCATATTTGAAGAAATTTTACATGTATCTAAATGACTTGGTGTTCAAGAGGTTGCCAGTTTGTTTTGTTTTTTTTCTTTTTTTTTTTTTTTTCAAAAATTTTTTTTTTTCAAAAACATCTTTGTTTTAGAATGTCATAAGTGAACTTCTGACAGTTTAATCTCGAAAATTGCAATAAATTTTCAAAATGGCCTAACAGTAGGTCACTAATACCTCTCTCTTATTTTTGTTTTTTTAATAGTAGATCCAAATGAAAACGTATTAGAATTTTTCCTTGGATCCCTAAGCAAATTTTATCATTATTTAGATAAATCTGTTGTGCCAAAATTTTAAACACATTAAAGCTAATATTGCATCTTCCCATAGTACCCAACATCCTTAAAGTAAATTTTGGAAGCAAATCTTTTAAAATTCCTTGAAAAAAAAACTGGTTATTACAGCCGTTTTGAATTTCGTAGTCATTAATTTCTGTGAAGGTTTTGTTTTAAAGTGATACTGTATTATGGATTGGCTTGATGCTACATAATATATTGCAGCATTGATGATAGGATATTTTGTTGTTTACCTGTGTTATTGTAATGGTATGTTGATGATTATATCTAATAATAATCGTAATCGTTAGATTTATTATATTGATATTTAAAGTATTTAATGTGTTTCAGATTATATAGTGTACAATCTTATGTGGTCTATGCAAATGTCATTGTGGTATAACTTAAGATGAATATAAATAAAATTGATGGTCTGGCATCAGTACATATAGACGCAGTGCGATTTTGTGTGGTGTAGATAGTCGAGGGAGTTGAATATAATGAATGAGATACCAATCGAACATATTTTATAGGTTGATGTCTAGTGTTTAGGTTCTCTCCAGGTTGCAAAGTTGATGAAATGAAAGACTCGAATTGGTTTTTTCTAATGCACGGAATTGATTACTAATATCAATTTAATAGTGAGGCTTTTCGGGTTATATTTAGCAGAGAGCGTTGTCGAATGTTGGCTGTTTATAGTCGCGACACAGTGTGCGCACTAGGATGGGATACCGAACTCGTGTGTGATACGAGCAAAGTGTTCTTGCATCTGTGTGCTGAAATGAATCGAGAATCTCTGTAGAAAGAGATGATAATGTGAGATTGAGTCACAGAGGCTGAGATAATTATAAAGTTGCATTGAATAGTGAAGAGAATGGCGGGGTTTTGAATGGAAGGGTCAATGGTTTGTAGGCCTAACCTGAGGCAAGGGGGAATATGATACCTCTTACAATTGGTGTGACAGTAATTCTAGCCCATATGAGGGCTCGTTCGGACGTGTGCTCCTATTGTATGTCTCCTATACGGTGCTGATTTAATATCTGTCTGTGACGAAGCTTCACTAATTAATGGTTAACAGAGGGGGCGCGGTAAGAGCTCTGGGTAATCCTTATCTGTTCGACGTTACTGTCTCATTGTCTCTCCTACTTGCTATTTTTTTCTCTAAGCTCGCTATGAATTGCTTGTACAGCACCTTACCGGTCGGACCTTAATTCTGTGTGGGCGAAATACGAGGAGATGGTGAAGTAAAGATGAGAGAATCAATATAGTGGTAACTGCCGTATAACTGTATGTAGTAAATAATTAATGGTGTAGTACTCATTTGGTGATTAGATTAATTGCTATGCCGTTTAATAATTGATTATAGACACTATGTATATATAGAGTATATTAGCGTAAGTATACCATGATAGAGTATGTTTAGTTATTAATTATTGTGTTTTTGTTCCTTTTGTGTGTGAGAGTTATTAATTTCGCCAGTTTATATACAGTGTTTTCTATTTGACTGTTAGGTATATAGTTGAAAAATAATGATGAGCCAGGGAGCCGTTACCATGCCCAAGTAATGTGAGTTGAAGTATGTCTAACCCGGAGGTGTGTTTGGGCTATGCACTTCCTCTTGTGGGTCCGGTTGTGTTGGTACTTCTGGATGAGAGCGACAATGAAGAGGGTGCGGTGTGTGTGATACCTAGTATGAGATTAGTCATACCCTCACCCTTATCATTATCACTTAAATATACTACTGGCCATGAGCTATGACATATCGTTTTGTGTGTTGAATCCTGACACGCGAAGTTTGCGGAGGCTTGGTACGCTATGTACCTGCATTCTCGGCAACGGCCTGTGTTATCTCAAGGCTATATCTACAGGGTTTGAACCGTATACCCTCGATATAGAATCTAGTAGTATATATATATAACTAGTACAAGTTTTTAAAGGGGGTTCTGGTTGCGTGTGCTTGTAGTTAGTGAGTGTCCACTTCGCTAACAGTTGTAAGATATAAGTTATAATAAGTTTTCACGTTAACCTGGTCCACGACTGAAGAGCATGAGCGCACGTTTGGGACGGATGGTCTGTAGCTATTCCTGATACCTCTAAACAGCAACTCGCACAGCGCGACAATGTGATTCATGAGGACTGTTCATTTGATATGATGTAACGTTGACGTAAATCAGCGCACGCCAGTGCTAGCGAGGATGCACATTCATGAAAAGTGTCTAACGAGTGTGACTGCTTATAAAAGTGTCTAACGAGTGTGATCTACCGGTGGAGTTATATTGAGGTATGCACTTTCAGACTCCGTTGAGTACAGTATATTATACTATTATGGTAGATGCAGGGCTACATACACGATCTTTGGATGTTGCCTGCGGTAGTTATACGTCACTGCGTAATACGTGTACCTTAAGTTGTTCCCTATATAGTATATATATGTATTGAGTTCTTGTCGGTAAAGTATAATTAGCTGAGACCTCTACATTAGGTCTGTGAGCAATGATCACTGTATCTATATAGCTCTAATATATTTACTATGTATGTCACATTGAGTATACTCTTAGGGGTGTGCTCGGTATAGTGTGATCTTCTTTTATTTAAAAGTTCACTCGACCTGCTTAAGGGGGCATGAATGGCCTTATTGTCAAGGGTGACTATTCTGAGTAATTGAGTTACGTACACTAGGATTGCGAAGGCGTACGGTATTTGCGTACCGCGCGAGATCTTTGTGCTCATGGATAGGCACTGCTGCGCATGCCTGTCGGCTTGCGTTTCCGCCCCGGATGTATGCGTGGATGCGTGTGTTGGGCACGACGGGCCGTGGGTAGCCGCGCGCCCGTGGCTTGCGTGGCTGCCGCCAAAATGTCTGCACAGGCGACGCAAAATGTGCGTTTGGCTAAAAAGCGCAAGAACACTCGGTGGCCTGATAGAGCGAAACTGGCGGGGTTTTGTAATGGGGGCATGGTTGTCGCAACCTGGGCCAGGGGATGCACGCATTACAATTGCCGTTACATCGTTGGGGTCTCGTGCGTCCCAATGATGCCGCTAGGGTGGATTTTCTGTCTGTGACGGAAGCTCGTCAACTAATTAATGTCAGAGGGGGGGCGGTAAGCTGGGTTTCTTCGACGTTTGTCATGTTCTCCTACTGCTGCTTTCTTTCCGATGCTTGTTCAGCAAAGCTTACCCCAATAATTGGGGCAAGAGGAAGCGTGAAGAAAGAAAGAAGAATATATATATATATATAGTATATATATGATTATATTATTATAATTATACTATATATATACACATAGATAGAAGTAGATAGCCATTTCTAGGTATATAATATAATATTATACTATAATTATATAGTATATATATATATAGTATGCCGCATGGGGGGTTTTTTTTTTTGTGTGGAGAAATTTTTTTGTGGGTTTGGTCCAAGGGATGAACCCTACATTGACAAGATACCACAGTTTGGGTCCATACTAGTGGTGTGAAGCCCTAGGATTGATTTTTGACTGTGACGGGCTGGCACTTTAGAATGTGAGAGGTAAGTGTGGGGGCTTTTCTTTCGACTTTCTCATGCTCTTCTACTTAGCGATTCTCTTTCTGTGCATGTTACGCACTCTATCTACTCCCATCTGTGGGAAGTGAAGGGGTAGGATTAAAGATAAGAAACATGAAATAATCTTTTCTATTAAATTATATATTGTATATTTTGAATTTCCTCAGGATGTTAATGGAGAAGTAGGTGGCGGAGGTGTCTCCATATATTACTCGCACACACTTCAGTTGCTCTGCTTCAGCTATCTTCAAGGGAAAAGTTTTCTTGCCCCTCTAACTTCAATTGGTAAGATATGAATCATTTGTTTTGTATTATAGTATATATAATATATGATATATTATATATAATATATATATATATATATATATACTATATATAATATATATTATCTATATGTATCATATATATATATATATATATATATATATATATAATGGCTACAATGTTTTTTTTTACTTTTACTTTGTAGGAGAGAATGATAAACTGGATAAATTATATTCAATAAGCTTAAAAGGACCTACAGGCACAAGTGCGAGTAGTACGCAAGCTGGAAGTGGGAACAATACTAATAGTCGAAATAGTAGTGACGCCAGTAATAGTAGCAATGTTGGTAGTGGAACAGGAACTAGTGGAGGCAATAGCAAGCATCCTCCCCAGCCTCTTTGTCAGTGGGGAGAGGTTCTAGGTCATCCAGGACTAATAACCTGCATTGCCCAAAATAGCTCTTGGGATGGAAACACCAAAGGTAGGTTTTAAAGTTCTTATTTTTTGTCATATTTAAATATAACAATGGGGTTGTGTTAATGTGGGATAGTGCTAACCAGTTGCTTTTCTGAACTATACAAATTACTACCAAATTAACAGGGCTGTAGAGTTGATATCAAAAGCACCAAACTCTGATTCCTCAAATAGCTAACTATTGTGAGTGGTGGTGTGGTACTAGGGACCGACCGCGGGAATTTTGCCGGGGCGGGCGGGGCTGGCTCTAATTTAGCCGGGGCCGGGGGCGGGGTTAGCTAAAATTAGAAATGTAAGTCAAAAACACTGAAAGTCTTAAAACTTAGGATGAAAATTAAATATGATTTTAATTAATTAATAATTTAAATTATAAAGTAAAGGCAATACATTAATTACATTCAGATTAATAAATATTTTCTGAAACTATTTTACCAGTCATTGATTTTCTAGAAGATATTTTGTTTAAGTAAATGTTTATTATATATATATATATATATTATATATATATATATATATATATATATATATATATATATATATATATATATATATAGTATATATAAATATATATATATATATATATATATATATATATATATATATATATAGTATAGTATAGTATATATATAATATAGTAATATTATAATATATATATATATATATATATATATATTATATATATATCTATATATATATATATATATATGATATATTTAAAAACTAACTTTGTCGTAGTGATATATTTACTTAGAGAGGAAGCATATGATGTTATTTGATGTTTTTTCTCTTCTATGAGGGTAATATTTTTTGTAATATTTGTTTTACGAATATAATGGTTATTGAGGAATTGGTAAAAAAGGAGGTGTTGCTATTATTTCGGGGGAAAGGTGCTATAGTAACATCCTTTTTGCTTTTGTTTGCTTTTGTGATGAAAACTATGGGGGGTGGAAAATTTTAGTAATGTGACTCTGAAAGTATTGTGGATGTATTTTAGTTTTTTGTGCTAGAAGAGGGGGAGAGCATATACGATGGCACGGAGAAATAGAGATGACCGAACAGCGATTGGCTTCCGTTTAAATATTAAAACAAGGTCATTAATCTCTCATTACAACATAACTTCTTTCATTTTAATGGGCAAATATTACAAACAACTTTCGGCCGAGTATGGGGTCCCGCAACTGTTCTGCTACAGTATATGGAAATTTCCCTAAGAATTTTATATATTTTACCCACCCTTTATTAAACAATATTGATATGTAGATATGTAGATGAATTTTTGTCGTCCCTCCTCAAACACAACTAATGATGTCTCTAACTATATTACTCTATTATGCCTTGCAGTTCGTATACGCTAGAATGCCTTCACAACTCTACCTTCCTCGATACCTTAATTCACATGGACTAACAATTACTTTGCATTTACTATATAGAGAAAGTAATTTCCAAACTATATATATTGGCTATCTAATCATTCCAAACAAAAAAAATAGCTGTTCTGTCATCTCTATTTTTCTCCGTGCTTTTCGTATATGCTCTCCCTCTCTTCTAGCACAAGAAACTAAATACATTCACAATACTTTCAAATCATTTACTATCCTGAGTTTTTCATCACAAAGCATTTAACAAACAAAAAGGGGTATATAGCACTTTTTCCGCGGCGAAAAATAGGCAACACGATGCCTTTTTAACCAATTCTATTACCATTATATTCGTTAAAACAAATATTACAAAAATATTACACTCATCTCACAAATAAGCATCCTTAAAAAACATTTCAACCCCAAACGAAAGAAATTCCACCAAAGCTGTAATATATTCACATTCCCACCTGCATACTTGCAATAAACATGATATACGGTGAAGACATAAGCTTTGGCAAAGAAAAAATAATAAACATACAGATGACCTGCAGAAGGAACAGCATAAATTTCGCTTTAACAAGTCATAGGCGTAACACAGCCATCTTTTATAATCAATATCAAATATAAAGATGATCAGAAATATCAATCACACGAACAATCGCAAAATCATGGATCCTTTTGCGCATTTATAATAGTAACACCTACACAAGCATCCCGGTGAATTAAGATAGATTTTATACAAATGAATATCTGAACAACATAAAATATTAAACAGCAAGCTTTGTGCCTTCCAAGTTGAAACAGAACTGGATGAAGAAAGAAAGAAGCAGTCCCTTAGCTGAAGAGGTCTCGCGTGTCGGGACGAAAATTAGTTTTCTTTTTAAAATTTATTGAATTAAAAAAACCAGGGCTGCGGAGTCGGAGTCGGAGTCGTGGAGTCGTGCAATTTTCCCGGGTCGGAGTCGGAGTCGGAGTTCGAATCGGCTCGAAATTGGAGTCGGGGGAGTCGAGTCGGAGATTCCTGTGTAAGTGGAGTTCGGAGTCGGAGTCGCAGATTCCTGTGTAAGTGGAGTCGGAGTCTTTTTTTTTTAAACGAAATTTGAGAATTAAATTATTATTCATTATTATATTATTATTTATTATTATTATTATTATTTTATTTTATTATTATTTTATTATTATTATTATTATTATTATTATTATAAAAGTTTTTGATTTTATTTCAACGTTCTAATATTTATTTTGTAGGCATATTTAAATTTCCTAAAATAATCTTTGAAATTATATACAGGGAAGAAGAAGATATATTTACATAAATTTCCCGGAGTTTGGCTGATTTACTTGAGACATCTTCAGAGGATTATTTCTTGTAGGAATGAGTCTTTAAATTGATATTAAATAAAGTAAATCATATGATATTGATTCTGACTGATAAATACATAAATTTTTAATGTAATGTTGGTTGGAGTGTTTTTGATGTAGAAGGCTCGGCATTTTTAAGTTTCTGACTTGAACACGTATCCGTATAATATGTGAAGTGTTTAGAAAGATTAGAGTTATGCTTGGGCTATGAGGCTTATTCAAATGTTCACAGATTTAGATGGTTCTTTACTGATCTTGACTGACAATCTATTCGTCGTGTACCAATATATGTCGACGTTTCAGTCTACTCAGGGCAGTTAAATTGGTACACAGCGTGATGGTTGTCGGGCAAGCATCTCTTGTGCTAAACTAAGATGCCAGTTGTTTGGACTTATGTTATAGTCTGACTTTTACTTTTCGAGGGATAACTAGTATTGAAATGTGCATTCAATATCTCCTGAAAGCAGTTTGATTCCTTATTGCTTTGAGTATATTTTTTTCAGAAGAAATATTCCCATTAACCATATTTTCTTTACTTTCCTTTCTTTCTAATAATTCTTTAGAAGGTGAAGTTCCTCTGATGGATAAATGAAGCGTGTGGATGATGCACAGTTAATTAATTTTACTTAATGGCGGCAAATTTTCTTCTCAAAAAGTTTTCAGTTGAACATAGGTTTTGTACTGCTTGTGAAACATAACAATTTTTCTGATAGATTCTTTGTTAAATAGTCGTGATAGGATCGCATAGTTCAACTACAGACCATCTTAGCTGGTATTGAATTGCATGCTGTAGATAATGAGCCGTCAGATTTAAACTGTGATTTTGATGTCTAAAAAAACAGATAACATTTTACTACTTGTTCTGCTTCTATTACTCTTGGCTTCACTTTCACTGTCTGAGGAGGATGAACTTGATCAATGTTCCTTAAAATAATGAGGGTGTCGTCGACATAACTTATTGTAAAATACGGGGGTTAAAGTTGTTTGTTTCATGCACGAAGGATTTTGTTTTTTCCAGATTGGAACCTATAGAAGTCAGCAAATGTAGGTGCAAGGGTGAACCCATCGCACTCCATCAGTTTGTAGATAGGATCGTTTTCTTTAAATTTAAGCGGTGTTTGGAATAAACAAATTAATAAAAAAAAGTTCTCATATGTTGTTGTTCTTATTTCTGGGGGGGGGGGGTAGGTTATTTGAAGTGATACCCTTCGTTAATTATTATGTCAATCGTACCAAGAACCGGTCATCGGGAATGAAACAAAGATTTAGCATCAAGTGAAGGCGAATTATTCAGTGTCTTCCAAGTTTTAAGTTTGGAATAATTTAGCATAATTGATTGCATTATTTGATTTAACTATGAAAGAGTTATTAGATATGGTCGGATAATGCTGTTCAGATATTGGGGCAATTTCGTGTGTAACCGTCTGCACATATATATTACAGGTCTCAAAGGTGAATTTTCTGAAGTTTTTAATGTATTTTAGGCAATCCTATATATATATATATAATTATTATATATAATATATATAGTATTCTAATTATAATCCAGCTCTTGTTAATTTTTTGTCAAGAAATTCTTGTTTTTATTTCATAAGGCGATTTCTTTTAAATGCTATTATTAATTATTATTTTATTATTAGTATTATTATTAATTATTATTATTATTATTCATTATTAAATTATTATTATTATTATATTATTATAATTATTGAAACTGAAGTATTAAACTGTTAATTTTTAATGGACTGTTTTATAATAAAATAAAAATAATTTGCGATTTATAATCGTCATAAACATTTGGTTTCACGACTGAAATATATTTGTTTGTCATGTTGTGCCTGCATCTCTTTAGTCTTTAAGGTATTTTACGTATAGCATTTGGAGATTAGATTCATCGGAAAAGTGGTATAGTTTTTCTATTCTCAAAAGGCAGAGCGAAAAAAAAATTGTTGAACAAAAAAATGTTTTACTGTACCTGTTAGCACTAATCTGAGTCAGAGTCGAATTTTTGAATTTGACTGCTGGGTCGGAATCGGAGTCGGAGTCGGAGGTCGAAATATTTTGTTTAAGTGGAGTCGGATTCGGAGTCAAAAATTTTGGTTTAAGTGGAGTCGGAGTCCGAAATTTTTTGTTTAAGTGGAGTCGGGTCGGAGTCTTTAAATCAAATATTGAATTTAAGGAGTCGGAAAATTTATTAATTTATTATACGACTCCGCAGCCCTGAAAAAAAGTGTTGGAAATGTTAATAAAATATTTAATTTGGTGTACATGTTAGTATTAATGAAGTGACAGTAAAGCATAAAACTAAAAAAGAATCAAGGGCTTCCTCTCAAAGTATATATATATTAATATATAGTTATATATAATATATATTATATATATACTACTTATATATATATATATATATAAAATAGTATATTATTTATTATATATATATATATATATATATATATATATTATAGTATATTTATATATATAATAATATATTAATTCAATTTAATAAATATTTTTGAAAAGAGATTTCGGACATTTTTTGATTTTCTTGAAAGAAAAATCCAGCACAAAGAAGTACATTAATATTTAATCATATATTAATTTATATTTTCCATGGTTTGCAATTTATCAATTTCAATTTTTTTGTTAAAACTCGGAAAAATTATAATTTGGGCTCAATTTAGTGTGAATCATAGTAAATAAAAAAAAATTGATTATAATTTAGGTATGTTTATTAATTTTGCATCAAGTTTATATTGGCACAGTTTAACTTATTTTGGATTGATTTAACTTATTTTTGTTTGATTTAACTTATTTTGGTTCCATTTAACTTTTACAGTTAAACACCGGCAGAGAAACCCGGGTTTTCTGATTTTTGGTCGGGGGACGGCTGGGGCCGGGGCGGGTTGGCCGGGGCCGGGGCCGGGGCCCCGTCGGTTCTATCTGGTACCCCATATTAAGAGCATGAAGATCAAGCACCGTCATGGTTTTTTGGAACACTTCCCTTTTTATAAATGGTTTGGTCAACCAAATGTTTTCTGATACCTTTCCTCTCTAGAGAAACGACGAGTTTGATAGTAAATTTTCTATTACGCCTACAAGGCTGGATGTGAGAAATAAATTAAGGCCATGCCTTATTCACAACCAGCTTGATAACTTGTTTCTAAAACTATTTTACCAGTCATTGGTAAGTAACTTTCAAACTTATAAGGATATTTGACCTTCAGTAGATTTTTACTTTGCTGACTATTAGTTTTTAGGATGGAAGCACTGCAAATTTCTTCAAATTTGATATGAGTGGTGCATTTTTATCCAAGCCTGTAAGAGTTTTATCTTTATTTATTATCTTCTATCATACAAAGACGCAATATTTTTCATCTCTACTTGTAAAGTATTTATAAAACATATGGATTTAATTACTTGGCGACCTTTTACTATTTTGATAGTGTCTCTTGGTTTTTAAATAAAATTTAACTTAAGTTTTAAAAAAACGATTGGTTTTGAAAAGTAAAATGAATATTTGACATTAGTCTTTCAGAAATAGTTGTTAAACTTTAAATTAGTTTCACGACGACTACTATTACTACTACCTAAATCAGCACTAAAAGTGGTTCTCAATAGGTTGCGCAAAAATAAATCTTTTTTTTGAGTTAAGCCAAGCAAATATTATTTTTTTGGGTGGAGCTGGATCATAAGAAATGTTTTTGCTATTACAATTTTTAAATAATGGATCGAGAGCCCTGAAGTTTTAAAATTGTTGAGCTGGAGTTGAAGGCCGATATTTTAAAAATAATTAAGGTTCTTCAGTCTTGATTCTAACTCCCAACTCTACAGCCGTGCAAAATTTATCAGTTTATTCACTCTCTTATTTCGCGCATAGGTAACAGTCCTGTGATATTAATGGTAAAACCAGACAGCATTCAAGTACAAGAACTTCGTGTTGTCCTTTCCAAGAGCAAAATGACTGATTTAGTTGCCATAAGACATTCTTGGTCTGCTGGACACGATGCTCGTACGACTTTGATTTTACTATGTGAAGATGGATCCCTTAGAATATTTAATGCCAATCATCATGCCACAGGTAAAAAAGCTAATTTAAAACAATTTTAACTCTGAATAAATGGACTTTAACAATTTTTTTTTTTGTAGTTCAGTCATTGAACTATATATGTATATATTGATTAATATATGGAAATACTATATAATATATTTATATCATATATTATATTATATATAGTATATATATTTATATATATATACGATAATTCTTTCTTCTTTCTTTCTTTCTTTCTTCACTTCTCTTTGCCAAGATTGGGGGTAATGGTGCTGCTACAAAGATGAAAAGAAAGCAGTAGGCAGACACATGGAAAACGTCGCAAGAGAGCCAGCTTACGCCCTCTGTACGCATTAATTAGTGAGAGCTCGTTACAGCAGAAAAATCCCTAACTCATGGGTGGACGGACCTCACTATGGTAAGATCGTCAATTGTACAGGGTTCATGCCCTGGCCAGGTGGGCTCACACCATGCCCCATACAAAACCCCCGCCATTCTCTCTATCATGCACCTTTCTTCTTGCTCTGCCATCAAACTCTACATTCTCTCCTTCAGACATTAATTTGTTTAACGTCGACCTGTTCAATCCCTTTCTATCTCTTGTTTCCCAGCGGTCGGTTCAAAACACTCACCACTATACATACGCTTAACCACCGACTATTCATACCTTTCCACATGACAAACCACCTCAGCGTACTCATTCCCATCTTCATTTTACCTTTCTTCATCGCTCTCAGAGCCAAATATATGTTATCTCTTCCAATATTTCCTTATTCTCTCCTTTATCAATTCTTCTCAATAGCAACTCCTAGCACACCTAAGATTGTATTTGAACAACAATTGAACTTTAGAATCTATATTCTTATTGCCAGACGCAGTAGTCTCACTACATAGCAATTAAACACAGGTAACAAAATACGCCTCATGTAGAACCTAGCAAGACTCAAGACTTAGTCTTTGCTTACCACGATTTAATTGGGCGGCACAGCCACTCCTGCCATTCACGAACTTTCTACTACAAACAGCCCTGGCGCTAGGCGTCGTTCCCTCTATATCACACATATACCCTGTATCTTTTAAACTCCAGACACTTGTTCATAGCTGCTACACCTAGCATCTACACAATAACTTCACACTTGGTATCGAATGAGGAGTTGGTCTCGTACTCACAACATAACTTTACTAGCTTATACCACGCTTTATTTCAAGCCCTGCTTTTCAGAAACCCTGTAAATTCTCTAAAACCAATGCTACTCAAACTCCTCTCCTAAGATTCGCCACACAGAACATATTCCGGATATAATAGTAG
>JABUQX010091289.1:0-5000 GCA_015478945.1 Trachelipus rathkii
TAATATATATATATATATATATATATATATATATATATATATATATATATATATATATATATATATATATATATATATATAACTATAACTGCTATATATATATATATATATGATTCTTTACGTGATAAAAGTTCAATATTGATATATATATATATATATATATATATATATATATATATATAAATGCAAATCCAAGAAAGCCTTATTTATAATGTTATTGGCCAATAGGAAAAGCCTTTTAGAAATATCCCTCGAAAAAACATTTATTCCCAATTGATTATTATTGAGTAAAAAAATATCTATTATGACTTTTTTATTTTACTTTAAATGGAAAGTTGCTTCGGAATGGCCTTCAAAACACTTTTAAATGGCTAGTATTAAGCCCTTTTAATACGTTTCTTTCCCTTTAAGATTTTAAAAGAAGAAATGGAACGAGAATGGAACTCGTGATCGTATTAGGAGCATTCTATTATATATATATATATATATATATATATATATATATATATATATATATATATATATATATATATATATATATATATATATATATATATATACTATATATAACTATGCTGCTATATATATATATATATAATATACATAATATATATTGTATGTTTTAGGGTTTATATATATGTATAGCAATATATATATATATGTATAATATATATATATAACATAATATATAACTATATACTATATATATATATATATTTAACATGTATATATATATATATATATAATATACATATATATATAGTATTATATTTTAAGTTTATATATATATATATATATATGTATATATATATATATATATATATATATATAATAATAATAATAATATATATATATATATATATATATATATATATATATTATATATATATATATATATATATATATATATATATAATATATATATATATATATATATATATATATATAATATATAATATATATATATATATATATATATATATATCTGTATATATATATATATATTTGTGTGTGTGTGTGTGTGTTTCTATGAATAAATTTGTCTGTGTTTTGTAGTATATATATATATAAATAATAACTATATATATATATATATATATATATATATATATATATATATATATATATATATATATATATATATATATATATATATATATATATATATATATATATATATAAAAATAGACGTATATTAGTGTCGTATGTAATACTAATTATATACCATGAAAAAAATCTGTATTAATAAAGGGATTTGAAACACTCAAAAACATGCTCATTCACAGGTTTGAAGAGATTTTAAAGTTTTTCACAAAATCTTAAATCTCTCTCAATTGAAAAAAATATATTAATAGAAAGCCTAAAAATTTTTTAAATTATTAAATATATATATATATATATATATATATATATATATATATATATATATATATATATATATATATATATATATATATATATATATATATATATACTATATATATATATATATATATACTGCGTATTTGCGTTGCCCTAAACACAATTAAATTACTTATTTCACACACAATAATTACAACACCTTTTACAATTTAACATTTTCTTTATTCAAATTTTATTAATATTAAAACGTTTTCCATACCTGGGGACGAAGAAGGAGCAATTTAGAAATAGTTTCCATCTTTGTCAAAGCATTGAATTTAGTGTAATAAAGTTCTATGTCATGTGCCACAAAATAATATTCTTTTGGCTTTGTCTCTTTTGTCACACTACGATAAATTTGTTTTAGCGGTTTGTTTATCATGTAATTCTAACGCTAATGAAAATTTGAAATTCATTAACCATCTAAACTTCAACTCCTGAGTACATACATGATGAAAGAGTGCATTCTAGGAATTTTCGTTTAGTCAACCTTTCAACTATCGATGATAGCCTACAATCTTTAAACTATTGTATCATTCTTTAGATGTAAAACATTTAAATAATTGTTTCTTTTTGTTTTTTGTGCTATAGCTCTTATAACCAATTTCTGAAATCTCTAATAGTATATTTCCTTATCTAAGGAAAGCTCGTATGACTCACGACTCTGAAATAAAGTTGCGCTCCGGCAGACTTTTCTATTTTAAGGGGGGGGGGGGGGGGATTAATTCAATGATTGATCATTTGAATTTTTATGCGTTCGAAATAGGTTTACGTTCATGTTTCTAAACAATGGGTATCCTAATATACTTTCTGGTATCATATAGAGTTTTGATTGGAGAATGAGCGATTCATGCTGATGTGACGTCATTCTTCAAAATATTCCTGACGTTATTACATTTAATAAAGTTGTTCAAAAACAGGATAACTCATAATTTGTCTTATTATAAGTCTAAAAACTACATTAACAGGCAAAAGTCACTGTAGTCCTCAGTATTTTATGCTCAAACTCCTGAATTCAGATTTAACCACTATTTTATTCTTTCATAAGCTCTTCAGGTAAAGTCTGAGGCACTTAAGTCTTTCTATTTTTCTATGTACTAACAAGTTCCAAGTAAATGCCTCGTCATTTCCTCCTGTATATAATATATATATATATTATATATATAATAGATATATATATATATATTTATATATAGTATATATATATATATATAGTATATATTATATTAATTTAACAAAACTTTTTAAAACATTTTCATTTAAAAAAAAAATTTAATAAACATATATATATACTATATATATATATATAATATATTATATATATATATATATAATATAATATATATATATATATATATTATATATATATATATATATATATATATATATATAATATATAGTATATATATTATATAATATATATAGATATTATATATATATATATATCTATAATATATAGTGTATATATATTATATATATAAGAGCGATCCTACTCAGAGTAGAGAACTCGCTTACAAGCGAGCAGGGCCAGGTTCGAGACAGGTGGAGCGAGAAGAAACGTGACTATTCTGCTATTACTCTAGCTTCGTCTCACTCAGACGTTAATGAGTACATTGGTCAGCGTGCTCTTGCTACTAGTCGCGAAACTTCCGGCATCCGCGATAGCGCCTGGCCAGCCAGCGATATGCCGTTAGGCCGTGATACGCAAGGACCGCTTCTCTCTCTGAGTGGTCCCACTTGAGCCAGATCGTCGAGACGCTTCCTGGGTTAGAACGTTTTGGTTTATATTATATATATATATATATATAATATATATATATAATATATATATATATATATATATATAATAATATATATTATATATATTATTAATATATTATAATGTGCGTATTTCACTCAAAATTAAAATTTTAAGGCAACGGTATAAATAGTCCATGTTATTTAACCACTAGAACAGCAGTGGTTCCCAAACTTTTTTCTCCGTGAACCATTGTTTAACTTTGCAGTTATACGCTGACACCACCCTGCAGTTTTGTGGGAGACGGTGATGAGTATAATATATATATATATATATATAAACTATATATATTATATATATTATATATATATATTATATATATATTATATATATTAATATTATAATATATATATATATATATTATAATAAATATATATATAGTATAATATATACACTACGCATTAAAATTAACGCACCACAAGGGTACGTGGCGAAGGAAAGGTAGAAAAGGTTCAAGAACGCGAAGACACTTTATTGAACAAAGACAATATCCTGGTCTCTTCCTCCCCAAAACGTATATCCTGATCAGAGTTGAGCCAAGGTGCAACCGAAGGGTCTCGCAGTAGGGTTCGGAGGTTCGGCGTTGCAAACACACAATGTTGGTACGTACGGCGACGGGGTGTTGGGTCTCTCTCAATACCGTGTATGACCCCCTCTGGCACGAATGACTGCCTGACATCCGTCTGCGCATGCTCTCGATGAAGCGGCGAATATCTGGACAGTAATTTGAACCCATACGCCATGCAGTGCTGTCCGCAGGTCCGGGAGGATCCGTGGATTGGGTTGCAGCTGTCGGATCCGACGTTTCAGGATATCCCACAAATATTCGATTAGGTTGAGGTCCGGACTATATGCTGGCCATTCCAACGCCATAATTAGAACAGTCCTAAGGTAGTCGTTCACACATTGGGCCTTGTGTGATCTTGCATTGTCATGCATTAAGATGAAAAAGTCACCGATGTAGGGGCATATGGCACGACATATGGGTCGAGGATGTCTGTGATATACCTTACGAGCTGTAAGAGTGCCTCCATCGAAGATGTGCAGCTCCGAGGACCCCGATAAAGAGATACCTCCCCAGACCATAACCGACCCACCTCCAAACGGCGGCACCTGCAGCACATTGCATTTCGCGAACCTCTCCGTTGGTAGTCGGTATACTCTAGCACATATGCCCGAGGTGTACAGAGACACTCTCGACTCGTCCGTAAAGAGAACCTTTGCCCAATCGTCGAACGTCCAATGGATCAATAGATGTGTTTTCGAGCAAATGCCAGTCGCGCTCTTCGATGTGTCGTAGTGTGCGATGGACCTATGGCCGGCCTTCGGGGCCGGTAATTATGTTCCACAAGGCGTCAACGCACTGTATTGTCACTCACCTTGGTGCCGTGTACCTTCGCCAGCTGTATCTGCAGATGTCGTGCCGTTGTGTGGCGCTCTCGTAGTGAGCGCAGACGCATTTATATCGGTCTTCCACGGGTGTCGTGGCCCTAGGATACTTGTCTCGCTGCAATCATGTGTCAAGAGTTTCTGTACCCGTTGGAGCATCTCGTGAAATCGTTGGTGGTGCGCTACACAGAACGTCGACCAAGTGCCCGGTACCCGTGTCCTTTGGCGTGGAGTGCTGTTATCTGCGCGCACTGATCTCTTGACAGTTGACGCACTATCCTCTCCATATTTATCGGAGTCGCTTCGTACGTGAATGATCCCTCGCTCGATTATACCCCCGACATTACCTACCCTCTCTCTCCTAGGTCTAGCTAAGTGGTTTATGTTTTCTAAATTTATCGCGGTGACGGCC
>JABUQX010091289.1:10000-12500 GCA_015478945.1 Trachelipus rathkii
ACCGGTGGGGGGTGGCGCGCATGAGTGTGGCATGTGTTGATCGGAAAGGTCGGGGCGATGTCGATCGGCTTTGATGCTGCTTCTTGCGGCAGGAGTCAGTGGCGGATGGTTGGTATCGAAGACCAGATAAAATTCCGTACAGAAGGATCATGAGTGTGTGAGAGGATTGCGCGTTGTGAGTTTCATTAAATCGTTCGGGCAGACACTCCGGAGTAGCGGTGTATGAGACTGATTACGAAGGCTGTCTTATCCATCGTTTTGATGATTTAACCCCCCACCGCTGCCGGGTTGTGAGAATTTGGATATAAACCATGGTGTGTATTTAATACAAAGAGACGTTTATTAAAAAATAATATATCCATATGCAAAAAAATCGTAGGTCATTACACTCGCCTCAAGCTATTGCCTAGTATGAAGAATATCAAACTAGATTTAATTTACAACAGCACATATTTATTCAGGATGTACACACTTGGTGTAATAGCGAGCTTAATGAGCTACCATCTGACTTTGAACAAAAGAGGCTTTCATTTCATATTGCAGTGATCAATTCAAAACCTGCTGCTTAGAACAACGGAAAAGTTCTTGAAATTTGCTAAAATACTGAAAATTTTGTATGATTGTACATTTAATTTATTGAGCCCAAAGAAATCATGGCATCGGCAAATATCCCAAATTGAAATTGATTTGCAGTTTTTTGAAAGAGTCAGTAAAAAAGATACTTTGACGACTTGGGTCTTAACCAGTAACAGCATGGAAAATTCAGTAATAAGTAGTTCGCATTTGTACTTTACTGATAAGAATCTTGTCTTGCTACGCTAGATACTTGATCACGCTTTAAAATCATTTCTTGGGGATGAATATAAAATAAAAAGTGGGAAGATATTCTTTTAAGCAATGGATGTTGCGAAGCCATATATTTGTATAAAGGATAAGGAAAAGGGCAGGTTTCCACTAATTTTAAGCCAAGTCTTCAGAATTTCATCTCATTTATCAACAGAATAGGGCGAAAAATGTGATACTGAAGATAATAGTTTTTTAACTTCAGCTTTGAAAGCTGTTTTTCGGAAATTTAAAGAGAAAAAGACTTTAAAAGCAGCAAAGAAACTCATTCCTTAGGAGAAAGACACATATATATTGAAAAAATTGAAGATGTTCTAAAGTAGAAATCAGCCATATAAAAATATAAACATTTAAAAATTTCAGTAAAGTCCCCTTACAGATGGTGGTCATCTGATAAAGGTCTTTTCAGCATTTGGCGTGTCTTGCTAAGTAGAATATTTAAAGCTCGCCCCCTTTTCCGTGGAAAGTGAAAGACTTCTTCAGAATTGGAAGATCAATTTATTCTCCTAAAAAAATGGATGCACTCATGAACAGGAGAAATCGCTAATGTTTTTGTCACTACAAATTTATGTCTGCTTTTGGAATGCGGATCAGAATGCGGAATGCGGCGACTTTGACTGTATTGAATTCGAGATCGGCATCGGCTGGGGATAATTGGAATCTGTCCCATCACTCAATTATATATATATAGTATATTAGTATATATATATGATATTATATATATATATATATATAGTATGGTATAGGCTTAGTGTGTAATATAATGTGTTTATAGATAATAATGTAATGATTATATCATATATATATATATACTTATATATATATATATATATATATTTATAAATATATATAGTATATATATATATTTATATATATATCTATTTATATATATATATGGTAATAGTGAGGATTAAGCGTAATTTGACGAAATATCGATATTTTTTGTTTGTCAGATCATCGGTTTTTATTTTAAATTCTTTTCGTCCCCGCATGTAAGGATGATTGAAACACTGCAAATGCTCACTCATATATAAACTAACATTCCTCTACGGCGAATTGTTTTTTTTATGTCTTAAAGTTCCGTTAGCAACTATTAAGTTTTTTTTTTACAGTTTTTGTTTAAGTATTGCACAGAAACATCTGTGGTCTTACTTTAACAAACCTATCACTAACCTTTACCTATATTTTTAGAAAACGTAAAAAAATTATATTGAAAATCGAATAACGTTCCGTTATAAATATATCATGAATGTTGCAATTTTTTAACTAACATGTGGCAGCGTTGCTTCATACCCATTTCAAAACATTAATTATTTAATAATATCGTATTTTTTTAGATTACGGCTAAATCAATTATTACCATATAATATATATATTATATATATAAATTATATGTTATATATATATTATATATATATATATATATATATAGTATATATATTTATATATATATATATATAATATATATTATATATAATATATATATATTATATATATATATATTATATACTGTATATATATATAGTTATATAATATATTTATGTGTTTATATATTAGTATATATATTATATATTATATTATATATATATATATTATATAATTAGTATATGTATATATATATATATAGTAGTATGATATACTGTAATAATTATATATA
>JABUQX010091290.1:0-5000 GCA_015478945.1 Trachelipus rathkii
ACAGAAGAGATATTCATTACGTAAAAAATGGCATCCGTCAACAAGATACCATCATGTGGCCATTAAAGATCTAAAGGCTTCTTCAGGAAACTTGTTTTGGAAGCAGCAGAAATTTTGTGTGGAAAAAGGAAGGCGAAGAATTGAAAGAAAGGGCATTCCTAACTGTAGCAATTTAACATGGTCGCAATAAATTTGAGAAATCGTTGCCCTCACCTGATTGATGCGATATTATGCAATTATTTCATAATACGGTTTCTCTTAACGGCTTTGACAATACTGATTCTCTCTCCCTTATCATCTCTCTCTCTGCTCATCTCTCTCGTCATCTCTCTATCTCTCTCTCCTCTCTCTCTCATCTCTCTTCTCTCTCTCTCTCTTCTACTATAATATAATTATAGATATATATAGTATATATATCATATATATATTATATATTATTATATATATATATCTATATATATATATATATATATATATATAATATAATATATATATATAAATATATATATATAATATAATAATATATAATATATTAAATAAGTTTTATTTATTAATTGTAAAACAAAAAGTTTTCTATTTGCTTCACATATTTATTAGCAAACTAGCAACTCTTCTTATGGAGAAGTGTGTCAATTTTGGAAGGAGTCATTTTAATGAGTTTTTCGAGAGGAGGTCCCTTGTGGAAAAAAAACCCTCAAAATAGACAAAATAAGAATAAGGTTTTTTTTACGTTGCCATGACAACCAGTGTTTTTGAAAGCATATATTTACGCTTTTACGGGTGCCTCAAATCGATAATTCCTCTAGTCAAGATCCTTATGAAAATAGTTTTCGGTTAATAAATATAATGATTTTTTATGTTAAATTATCGTTCTTGTATAACAATTTAAACATTATTTTAATAAGTAATAAATATGAATTTGAATTATGTTCTCTCATATTTCTTAAATTATTTGCTTTTTATTTGTTTCAGAGGAGGCCGGCCTCCTGTGCTTCCTCTGTAAATACCGGCGCCTGAATATATGAGTATATATTATATATATATATACTATATATATATATATATTATAATATATATATATATATATATATATATATATCATATATTTATATATATATATATATATATATATATATATAATTATTATAATATATTATTAATATATATTATAATTATATATATTTATGATGGTAACAGATAAAGGAAGTGTTTTCCTCTCTTCTCAAGATTGGTATGATTAGAAAAAACGCCATGTCCTTAAAAAATCAAAGGGTAAGTCACTTGATAATTTCAAGCATTTTTCTTTATACTTTTATAAGCGCTTTAATTGACAAAGGATTTTTTTTTCATGAGAGGAAAATTGCCATTACATGCCTTAAAATTTTAATATATATAAAAAACCAATCTCTTTTATCAAAAGTTGGACAATCTTTATATAACTTTCGGAAGTTAATTATTTAGCTGAAGAAATAAGTACGGATATTTTAATAATCCATGATTAATTTTATAATTAATACTATAATCTAGAAATTGTTATTATAAATAATTTATAAATTTAGATATTATGTATAATATAGATTCTTTTATCTATAAAAGTCAGGAAGAGGTTCGATAGAATCTTTATAACCAGTCTATTTTGAGCAAGACTGTGTCATTCAGAACTGAAATCTTCTTTGTTCATAGTAGGAAACACGACGACATCGAATGATTATTAAATGCTCTATGTTATCTTTGTCAAGATATCAACAACGACAGTCGAATTGATGCTAATCTATGCTCCAAGTTTTATTTCTAGGAATATTCCCTTATGTTTGATTAGCCGTATTTAGCTTTCTTTTTTTTTTTCAGTGAGTGGCAGTTGGGTGAATGATGCTTCACACATTCCGCTGTCCATTAGTAATTCTTCCTCATGATTCTGGATTATCTCCTACTATATTTTTATTATTATTAATTAATATCATTCTCAGTTGCTTTTTCATCTCTGTTCATTTTTGTTAAGAAGCCAGATTTCAAGAGTTTGTTAATATGCTGCAAAAACTTTCGCTAAATGTGCTGGTTTTGTTTTTTTTGCCAAATATTGGATCGACATAGTGGCTTGCGTACCCGTCAAGCTCAAAACAATATTATCCTGATTTATAAAAATGAAAACTATAAAATCCATTAAAAATATTCATGACGTTAATTCATAATATAAGACCACTATAAAATGTTTATTAAGCAGGTACTTTTTAAAAATTTCTGATTCCAATATTTTTTTTACCTAAATTCAACTTTAATCCTGTTTGCAGATTTGTGAAGACTCTATACACGTATCAACCCTCATCATTGGTGGCTTTTCAAGTTCGAAGCGTAAAACTGAACATTATATATATATATATATATATATATATAATTATATATACTTATAATATAATATATATCTATATATATATATATATATTTTAGACGTTAGTTATATCTTATATATATATATATATATATATATATATATATTATATATATAGTATTATATATTATATATATTTATAATATATATATATATCAGGGTGGAAAAAAATACTTTTAAAATCAAAAACAAAAACCAATAGCTTTTTCATAAAAAAAAACCAATAAAAACCATGTTTTATTTTTGGTTTATTTAATTTTTAACTACTTTTTAAAATCAATATTTTAATCTTTTTTTTTTACATAGTATTTACAATAATTTGATTAAGGTTTGATAAGCTTTTTGAGCCAAGCTTTATATTAAGCATTCAAAAACAACAAATTTAATTTCTTAAAAAGAAATTTGTTAATTTTTGTCAAACACAATATTAGGAATTAATCTCTATTATCTATTATATATAATATATATATATTATATAATATTATAGTATATAATATATATATTATTATATTATATATATATATATATAGTATATATCAATATATATATATGTGTGTGTGTGGTGTGTTAGTTGTGTGTGTGTGTGTTGTGGTGTGTGTGTGTGTGTGTGTGTGTGTTGTGTGTGTGTGTGTGTGTGTGTGTGTGTGTGTTGGAAGGTTATACATTCCATTCTCTATTCCTTGAACTAAAACTAATAAATCTTGATTTATCAGAAATTATCGTTGTTTTCAAATCCCAAAAGTCGTGCTTTTACACATTTCATTCCTAATTGACAAAGGTCATCTCCTGGAGACAATAAAAAAATTCATTCGTTGAAAAAGCAACAATTTTTCTGATTCTTTTACCTCCCAATCTATCTGACATTTTGCAATTTTAAAATGTTAACTTCAACTTTGCTTATTCCTTCTCCTTCCTTGTATATCTGTAGGTAATTCTGCTGTCTTAGCTTCTGCTAAAGTTGAACTGTTTACTTAAACCTTTCTCTCTAATTCCACTCTATACGATTTCATAGCTATTCCTTCTCTCTTCCTCCTTTCAACTCATTAAAATGTTATTTCTTCAATCTCTAAGCTTAACACTAAAAAGACGGAGAGTGTTGAGGGTATCCTTTCAGTGTTCCTCAAAACTTGTGTTTCTGAGCTTGTACAATGCCTTGGTAAACTGTTTCCTTACTGCCTATCAACTTCAACCTTTCCATCCTTCTTGAAGAGTTCATTCACCCAGTAGGTGCTGAAGAAGCGGGACACCAGTCACCAATCCAACTATCGTTCTATCGCCTCTGCTCTTCCTAAAGTTATCGAATGTATTCTTAACAATAATATTTAGAAACATCTTAAATCTTCTAATCTTATCTCTGATTGCCAGTATGGCTTTTGTAGGGACAGCTCGATTGGTGATATTCTTTCCTTTCCCTCTGCCTCTTGCTTCTCTGCTCCTCACCATTTCGGTGAATGTTTTCTGTGACGCTTTTGATAAATTCTGGCGCATAGCTTTAATTTCTTCCGTTTAAGTCGTTCTATGACTGCTATTGTAGATAGTCACCATTTATTCTTTAAATCTATCCATAGTGGTTATCTTCATAATTCTGTTCTACCCAACTATTTTTTTTCTTTTTCGCATCAATGCTCTATCTCTTACTTTGTCACATCTTCACTCTTAGGCTGATAACTCCACCACTCCTCATTACTCCTTCCAATTTGAAAGACGACTCATTCAACAGCAAATAAATGGTGCTAGGAGGGTAGCCTTGGAGCAAAAGATCTCTGATCTTCCTCGTATTCATAGCTGCGTTAAAGAAAATATGGTTGTTTTCAATGCCTCAATAACTCGGCTTCTTCATCTATTTACTTGACAAAATCTTTCATACAAATACAGTATCTTCTTTAAAAAATAATTCTTAATATTCTTGATGTTTCTCATAAGGATCACATTATGTTCTTTCTAACAAGTTTCTAGGGAATGGGTGTTCCAAGGCTTCTTCGGAACTTCTTCGGCGTTGTTTGCCCTTGTATAGAGTATGAATCTCATATCTGAGGTGCGTCCACACATATTCCTCTCCTTGAAAAAATATGGTTTAGAGCTTATCGAGTCCTTAACTCTCAAACTCTAACTAAACTCTCTCCAATCTTTCTATCCGTCGAACTGTTGTTGCAGAACTCTTATTATTCTATTGTTATTATAATTTAGTCAATTAACATTTCTCTTTTGAATTTACCAGTCATGTACCTACTTCTTTGAGGCGAGTTCCTGCGACTCGAATTTCAGACTCTCTCATCCATTCTTGGTCCAACTCTCCGACCCAGACTCAAAGTGCTATAGCTCAAGTCCTTACATAACTATTCCACATGGTAATGTCTGGAACACACTCTATTTATTTTTTTCAACTACCTTTAATTTGCAATTTCAAGTTCTGCATATCGGAGCATGTCAGGCTTTAATTTGACACTGGTTAAGAATTTTTCTAACAATCGATAAATATTATATATATATATATATTATTATATATATATATATATATAATATATAATAGTATATATATATATATATAATATATAATATGATATATATATATATAAATATACTATATATATCTATATATATTATAATATATATA
>JABUQX010091290.1:15000-20224 GCA_015478945.1 Trachelipus rathkii
TATATAATATATATATATATATATATATATTAAATAATTTATATGTTAATATAAATTATTATATATTATTATAAAAATATAATTATTTAACGTAATATTTGTAATATATTGTATATTAGCATATTAGTTATATAATATATATATATATATATTTAATATATATATATATATACTATATAATACAGGGCAATATTAAATATATATATGTTATATATTATATATATATAATATCACTATAATAATATATATATTAAATATATATATATATATATATATATATATATATATATATATATATATATATATATATATAAATAATAATTATATATATAATACTATATATTAATATATATAAATATATATATTATATATATATATATATATATATATATATATATATATAATATATATATATTAATATATATATATAATTAATTATATAATTATATTATATATATATATATATAATAAATATATATAATATATAATATACTATATATATATATAAATTAATTAATATATATATATATATATATATATATAATAATATATATATTACTTATTATGAACAAGTAGTGTTTGGTTCTATTTGTTACCTCATACAGTAGGAATTATGAGTCACCTACCCGATTATTATATATTATGTAAAAATCACAGGATAAATACTCTAAAATTAATAATAATATGAGAATAAATAAGAAACATTTTATTTTTTAATTTAAAACTTAATTATTATATATATATAAATATATATATATATATATATATTATTATAAATATAATAATTATATATATATATATATATAATAATATATATATATAATATATATATATTAATATATATAGTAATCCTATTTAAAGTACCATGGCCCAAAATTAATTAGGTATTTAAAGAAATTAATAAATATTATTTATTAGGTATAAAGAAAAAATATTAAATAATATATATATTTGGCTATTAATATAATATAATATAGAAAATATACTATTTTTTTAAATTTATTTATGGAGCTTGTTGAGAAATATATAAATTATATATTATATAATATATATAGTATAAATATTATATTATTTATGGTGTTCAACTGAAAAATGATTGAGTGAAGAGAATGAGATAGAGAAGAGAGAGAAGTAGAGAGAGAGAGAGAAAGATAGAGAGAGTGAGAGAGAGAGAGAGAGGATGATAAGAGAAGAGAGAGAAGAGAAGCTGATTTAATTCCTATAATAAGAGAAAGATGTAGGAATTACAATAAAGTCAAGATATATTTATCCTATTAAATAAATTATGGACAACTTTATCTTCTCTCACTCTTCGATGGGATTTGCATGAAAATAAATTCAAATTTTATAAAATAAATTAAACCATATTTTTAAAGTTAAAACAAAAGTAGGACGCGAGAACGGATAAAACTCACTGGATTGTATTCGTAATGGACGCATTCGGTACCGTTTCACTAGGTGCAGACATCAATTTACCTGTATCCTCTGATTGGTTATGTAATTTTTTTTACACAATTTATAACGAAGCGTTTCTGAGTCAATTTTGCAAACGGGCTGCAGTCGAGCTTCTGGAAAATAACTAGACAGACTTATTATATGTATATTATAATATATATATTATATATATAATTAATATAATATAATTAATGTATACATAGTATATATATATATAATATAAATATAAGATATAATTATATTATTATATATATATATAAATTTATTAATAATTACTTATATATATATATATATATATATATCACTAATAGTTTATAAATTATTCATATAATATAAAAGGACTATAGGTATAGGCACAGGAGGTGGTCCAGTAACGACGTCTACAATGTAACGGCGTTATAACGAACGAGCAACGTATCTGTAACGAGGGTACGTTTAAATTCGGAATATGATATAGAGTAACGGTAACGCTTCAAACGATTTTAAATGTACGATCGTAACGGTACGGGCTATCCTTTTTGTTAAAAATTGTAGAACACGGTTGGGTTTCTTACCCGTTCTCGTTACTCGTTAGAGCATCCTAGGCACATCACTATGGACTACACCATCTGTGTTGTATCTTTTTTTTATTTTTTATTTTGGAATATTCTTATAATGTATTATTATATGAAAAGTAATATTATATAATAAAACAATTTCTCTTCTTCTTCGTACGGTTGTTGTTATGCAATTAACCCTTAATATATATATATATATATATATATAGTATATAATCATATATAGGCTAAAAATGGATGCATGATAATCCGTGAAGGTATCCTATCGAGGGCCTCTATAAAATATACCAGGTGGTAATAATATATATATATATATATATATAACGACGGTAAGTAGGTGAGTTTATAGTATAATAAGGGACGTAAATTCCTCCCAAGGACACAGCCTCGAAAGTAGACCTCAGACCCTTCACGTAACAGACACCGGAACAGGGAACGATTTCGGAACCAGAACTTGAATAATGTTTTATTAGATTAAAATGCGCTAGTCCCCTCGCTTTATAATATTGCGCGTAATGGTTTGAAAGGAGGAGTAGATCCTGGAGATGGATGAGGGGAGGAGGATCGACGGTGAAGGGAATGGCAGAAAAATACGAATGAGAAGGAGAAGAGAGAAGGAGAGAGAGAGGGAAGGAGGATATGAATTGATATATAAAGGGGTAGAGAGGGAATCAGAAAGCACTGTCAGCGAGTAGTACGACCGAAGATGCCACCCATCTCACAATCACGAGACTATAGAAGGTCTTATCTTGAGTGTAGCTTCTAGTCTCAACTGCCACCGGAAGAGCTCAGCTAGGATAATACTTGTGCATCGTCCTTCTTGAATTTAAATTTCCTCCTTAAGTTATTATCATATTATTATTTAATTATAATTAATTAAATAAATTTTATTAATTTAAATAATTATTAGTCTTCATTATTATTATTATTATTATTATTATTATTATTCATTCACATTATTATTATAAAATATAAAATCAAAATTTAATATTTTTCAATTATTATCTATTATTATTACTATTATTATATTAATTCAATTCACAAATATTAATGGGCTCAGTATTCCACGTGATGTAGACAAGTATAGATTGGAGTATTATATTTTATTATTATTATTGATGGTAAATAAAAAAAAAAAATAATAAAAATAATAAAAAAAAACACCCAAAATAACAGTTTTATTTATTCATAGATCACATTATTACATCTGAGGTTAGAAGTAGGGGTAGGTGTAGTGAGTGAGGATGTAGTAGTATAAGTAGTAGTAAGTAGTAGTGATGACCCGTCGGCAGGTCCGAGAACCCGCTCCACCTTCTTTCTCAAAAAAGTTAACCAGACCGTGGTCTATAGGTATGAAAAACCTTGGCTGGTAAATGTATGATTGTGAAAGGAGACGATAATCCGTGTAATATATTCAAGTCCTGCGTAGATGTATATAAGAGGGGGTCGACCCAGATGAGTAGTAGAAAACCTAATAGAGGCGGGCGCGTCATCGTTCGCGGCGCGTTTAATACCTCGACTTAATTGGCTTTCCAAATCCACGAGATTGAGTTATAGCCTAAACGGCTAATACGATCGAGCCTAGGTGTGCGATGCGCATGAGAGAAGAGCGCGCGCTGCGCGTATGCGCATGACCATATACACAATATATTATTATTACGTCGAAAGAAGTGATCCCGAAGGAAATCGAATCTTAGTCGAAAAACGATCCCTGTAAGGGATCGTTTTACAGTATTCCTACGTTTTGACCTCGACCACCCTCGGTGCGCTTCTCGTCATACCCGGTTTTTGACTCCGACGCGCGATTGCCAGCCAGCCCCCGACTCCGAACTTATCGTATCGTGCTTAAATTTGGAGGGTGGATGATGAGGAAACCTCATTGTATACGAAGTTAACGTCCCCGTGGGTCCCCGAAGGGGGGACCCACCAGAAGACCATAAAAAAAAATTAAATTTGAATCGTATATAAGCTGAAATTTGGTTGAGAGGATTCAGAGGTTGAGTTTTAGAAAGACTTGGTATAGGAATTGCAAGGAGTTGCCTCCGGCAACTCGGGTGGGCTGCGGAGATCGCTGCGTGCGGGTGCGTTAGTTAATAAACATTCGTATAAACAACAATATTGGTGTCTTTATATATGTTATTGGTTCTGTAGATTTCGAAAATATAAGTTTCAGAACCACTATGACCATAAATCAATATAGGTAAATAAATAATATAAATTTTCTTATTTTTTTTTGTTTATAACTTACAAATTTACGTTTTACCATAACCCTAAAGCAAGTAAATCACTAATATCAACGCACTATCCACCTCCCATCCTGACCCATCTGTGATCCTATTTGAATCATTGATTAAGTCAAATTTTAAACTAAAATGTAAACGTTTTCATACCGCTAAAGCATTATTCAGCTAATCAAAACCACTATCCACCACTCATCCATTTCCACCTTCCTGGCCATTCCATGATTCTATTGGAATCTATTGATCTATTGATTTCAAGTCATATTTTGTTCCATTTAGGATAAACATAAGCAATAAAATCAAGTTCTTTATGCAAGCATCAATCAATATATGGTCAACGTAACAAAGTTTTCACATTAATAAGATTACTTAGCATCAATCTAAACTAAAAGAATATATACACAATGACAAACTGACACATCTAACATGAATAAACTGTAAACGTTAACAAAATTCCACACTTAGCGCAGTGAAGTAACTAACTAAGCATACAAAGACGCAAACTTATTCACACATTTTTCTCCTACATATCAGCTGATTTTGCACATTAACATAGTAAACGATTTAACAAAAATTTACCACAACCATGTGTAATTATCATACAGATCAATGAGTATACTCTAACGTAACAAAGTTTTCACATTTAATAAAGATTACTTAACATCATTTGAACTATGAATAACCCCCAACGACAAACTTAACACATCTAAACATGAATAAGCAGTCAACATTTAACAAAGTCCACACTTAGCAGCAGTGAAGTAACTAAACAAAACATACAAGACGCAAACCTTATTCATACTTTTTCTACATAATCACTGGATATTTTACATTAACATAGAACATTTTAACAAAAATTTACCACAACATTGGTTAATTATCATACAAAGCAGCGAAAGTATGCTAACGTAACAAAGTTTCCAACATAAAAAGCTAACATAGCATCAACTGAAGCTAAGAAAATAATGTACA
>JABUQX010091291.1:2500-12500 GCA_015478945.1 Trachelipus rathkii
GCTCATTCAGCATTTGCCGAAAATGTGGATCCCTCTCAACCCTCCAACTATTCGCGATAACTTCTATTCTTTCTAAGTTTTCGAATCTATTCTTAACAAGAAGATTTGGAAGCATCAATTCCTTAAATTTTATATCTAATCGCAAGTATGAATTTCGTTAAAAGCCCCCACTATTTGATCTTCTTTTTCTACTTTCTGATTCTTGATGCTCTTCCCTTTGGCATTTCAGTGAATCTTTGGCCGAGGCTTTGAATATATCGAAAGCTTTCGATAGAGCTTGACATAAAGCTTTAATCTCCAAATTTTCCTTCTAAATAAAAATTAATAACATCCTTTCTCCGATTAAAAACACTGTCTGACCATTGACCCCTAGTGTGAGCGGGGAATTTGTCAAAGGTGAATCATTACCTTTTTTTTTGGAAAGAAATTATTCTTACAAAGATGCGCTTTCTTTTAGCTCGTCGTGGTCTACGTAGTAAAACACTTGTTTAACAACCTAGAGGACTCGGGTCGAACCTCAAGGGAGATTAATATATTTTATATTTTTCAAACCGCAGTGTCTTAGCAAGTTTATATATATATATATATATATATATATATATATAATATATATATATATAATAATATATATATATTATATATATATATACTTATAATATATATATTAATATTATATATATAATATAATAATATATATTAATATATATATATATATATATAAGTATATATATATAATATATATATATATATATATATATTATTATACTATATTTATATATATAGTATATATATATATATATATATATATATATTATATATATTATATAAATATATATATATATAATATATATATATATATTTTTCTTCAACAGCCTAGTGTTGGTATAACTGAAATATTTGTTTCTGTTGTAAGATTTCAGCCATTAAAAATCGAATTAAAAAAATAAATTCATTTTTCTGTTTCCAGGATGCAGAACGAGGATCCACTTTTAAAAGCATCCAAACAACCTCTGTCCTTTGGAAGAAGAAAAACACTTTATTTATTTATAGAGCTTCTGTACAGTTGATGACATAATTCAAAATGAATAATATTCAGCTCCCTATGAGCATTAAATTTGTACTTTTTACATCATATATCATATCAGTACCACTATAGAGGCATTCAGGTAACACTTTATGGCGGACAATTAGGGTAAGTCTATTCCAACTGTGAAAGATCAGGAGACGTTTCCTCATTCTTCCTCCACCATGCAAATGTGTTTCTCTTCGAAATACTGGTAGACGATTTTGACTCTACTTGAATGTAGAAATACATTCATGATGTCGGTGATAGCGGTGTTTTTGAATAGATTTGATGCAACGTATAAAGTTCTTTGTTCTCACCATATATGAGACTTGTATTTTTGAATTTATTTGCGTTCATGACAACGTTGACTAACCCTCTCCTTAAAAAAACGAGAGAACTGAAAAATTTTGCTAATATTGTTTAGGGACCAAAAAGGTAAATCAAAAAGCCTTTCCTCTCTGAAATAAAACTTTTTAATTTTAATTAAAATCATCGCTATCATCATTTTTACTCATTGACTGTCATTGTATGACGATGCCAATACTCACTTTTAGAGTGGCTAAGAGAAGACTAACGTCCACAGTTGATAACGAAGTCCTGTTGATTATTATGATGATATCTTTAAATGGTTGGAGTACAGGGATGTGATTAGTTAGAATAGAACTATCATGGGATGTTAAGACATTTATTTTATCATTAGAATGACCGTAAAAGCAGAGAGATGAAATTCATTAAGTTCTTTCATCCATATCCTTATTTGCAGTGTGCTGTCTCGGCATATGGCAGCATCATGTATTACTAGAGGTTGAGGATCAATAATACTGGTCTGCATTTTCTTTGGCTCTTCTTTAGTCATAGTATATTGATTAAAGTATACCGCAATTGACCTTCATTTTGAGAGAATTTCGCAGACTGAGAAATTGTGCCATTTCTAATATAAAGGCGAGCTTTCTTTATATTGGCACCAGCATCTCTCATGAAACAGTGAACAATATCTGGATATAGATTCCATTCGCCAATATTTCATTAAATACGTCACAGATATTCCCCAGTGTCACGTTCTGTAACTGGTTCATAGCACGACGTTTATAGCACAGCAAAATTTTGCCGTTTTAAACCTTTTGTCTACGAAATAAATTATAATTTTTTGGGACCTAATAATTATTTCTGCAAAGAGCATGTATACTGTTTATACGCTATATAAATTGAAACAATTTAATTATTAACTGCTGCATACAATAGTATTATTATTATTATTATTATTATTATTATTATTATTATATTTAATCTTCTGGATACATCAAATCATTATCATTATTATTTATTATAACGAAAAAATAGGCAGATCAACTTCTTTTCACGTTTTTTTGTTTTATTTGATACAGAATATTAATAACCATAATAATTACTCCTAATTACCCTCGGAGTAAAATTTATTAATTATTATTATCTTGGAATAATTAATGCAAATGAAGAAGCTGCAATTGTAACTACTTGCCAAATACCAAAAAATTTGCTGCACTAACAATTTCACTTTCCTCATTTAATAACTATGAAAAGTTTAACATTTGGTAGGGAAATTTGATGAAATTTCTAAATGGTAATTTGATAATTATTTTGTTAAATTTCATCATAATCTGTATCAAACTTTTAGCAGTATACGTACGTAATTGGACGAGTTTTAAAACTTTGATTTCGAGTGATTTTCTTTCTCTAACAACAAGGGTTGGCCGATGAACCGGGTTATTGTGGTGCTCCACGCAATCCCAGTTTTCCGGTGCGATGCGGAGAGTGAGAGAGAAAGAGAGAGTGAGAGAGAGGGAGAAAGTGAGTGAGTGAGTGAAAGTGAGTGAGAGTATGAGAGAGAGAGAGTGAGTGAGTGAGTGAAAGGGCGAGAGAGAGAGAGAAGGTGAGTAGGTGTGAAAGATATCGAGTGAGTGAAAGTAAGAGAGAGAAAGAGTGAGAGAAATTGAGAGAGAATGTTTTAAGTAAAATTTTTAGTTTTATAAACTTTTAATTATATCGAATGGGGAAGTGTTCATTTACACAATAGGCTAGAATAGGCAAGATACAAAACTTTCAATTAGAATATATTTCTGTATTCCTACTACTCAGCTTTTTAACTTTTCAAATTGAGAATCACGTGCCAGAGGTCAAATGGTTTTATTTATAACAATCTTACATTAAAGTTGTTTAACTTTCTTAACTAAATTATTTACTAAATTTCAAATAGTTCTGATGAACAGTGAAATATAAAGAGCAAATTTTTTATTTTTGATGAAATGTAAAAAAAGTCTCTTTTACTTTGGACACGGTTCTGTTGGCTTGACTGGGACAATCTTGATAGGCCCATGTGGCTTCTTAGTGTCTTTTTGTTTCTAATGTTCTAATAGATCGAGGAATAAACATATAGCACAACTAAATATCTTTTTCGATAGATACTTATAAGTTTGTCATAAAATTGATGTTAAATTCAAAGATTCAGAGAATTGATTGAAATATAGATTTTAGAACTCTATCAATTATGCAGGTATACTTTTGAAAATTAGATAAAAATGTCATCATCAAAATTGCAATTACAACAGACGTATTAAGTTTCTTAATGTAGGTGTGAACGTTGCCGTAGAGAATATAAATGCATTTAATCTTTCGGCTCTTTTCCTTCATTTAAAATCACAAATTATTATTTGCGACTTGCTAGAAGCATTAATTTTCAATGAAAAAAAGAAAAACAAAAATGAAAAACATTTAATTAAAAACAAGTTTTTAAGGCAAGGTTATAATTTTCAATTTCAATATTCTAAAACAATTTTTTTTTAAATTTATTAAAATTTTAGTTTACATATTTTAGTTTTTTTAAAGTAAAATTCAAAATTTTCAATTAAAACACTTAGTTTATTAAAAACTAGTTTGAGAAAAAGATTTTATATCACCAAACCCACTAGAGAACAAGGAATATCTCTGATATTTCTAAATCCACTCTACGTATCTGTATATCTATTTATCTTTATATTTTCTTTCTATCAAAATCGCCCCAAATTGCATCTATAACCATACGTAATGAACCTTTATTATCATGTTATTATGTACTTATCTTTATTAATATTCAGAGGTTGAGCTTCCTTAGGTGAGGATTATAGTTTATTACCGGATAAAAATTTATTCGGATTTTCTCCTTTTTCTGTTATATAGGGTACAAGAATTTTTCTTCTTAATAGGTTAAGTTGATACCGAATCTGACCTTCACTTAAGCCCGTCTTGCTCTTCAAGTAGTCTATTTGCCACTTTTTAGGGTAACTATTATAACAGTTTTCTTTAAGCCATTCTATTAGGATTTTATTAATTTCATTTTCAACATTACTTGGAACTTTTTTTAACACAGTTTCACTTGTACTCGGAAAGTTCCCCGACACCGTTCCACTTGTACTCGGAAGGTTCCCCGACACCGTTCCACTTGTACTCGGAAGGTTCCCCAACACCGTTCCACTTGTACTCGGAAGGTTCCCCAACACCGTTCCACTTGTACTCGGAAAGTTCCCCGACACCGTTTCACTTGTACTTGGAAAGTTCCCCAACACCGTTCCACTTGTACTCGGAAAGTTCAAAGACACTGTTCCACTTGTACTCTGAAAGTTCCCCGACACCGTTCCACTTGTACTCTGAAAGTTCCCCGACACCGTTCCACTTGTACTCGGAAAGTTCCCCGACACCGTTCCACTTGTACTCGGAAAGTTCCCCGACACCGTTCCACTTGTACTCGGAAAGTTCCCCGACACCGTTCCACTTGTACTCGGAAAGTTCCCCGACACCGTTCCACTTGTACTCGGAATATTACCTGACACCATTCCACTTGTAAAGGAAAATTTCTCTGTCACCGTCGGCAAATGGGAAAAAGACCTAATCGGACCTGAAATGAGATTTTCGATATTTAATTCTCATAAATATTTTTTAAGTAAAATACACTCTTTTCAAAATTTAAATTATCATCCTATCACTAAAAAAAAAACTGAGTAGCCTTCTTATAAAAATCGTTGTAGTCTTTATAATCTATACCTTAAGTAAAACTATAATTTGAATTAAAAGTTAGGAAAATTTAATTTGATATTTGGTAAAGCTACAAAATGCAATTTTAAATCTTTTAAATATTTCTTATTAATTGGAAAAGAATATGGGTCGAAATGTGAAATATTTAATTTCAAATCATCCAGTTTCGATAAGATATATTTTACCCACAAGCAGGCTAACACTTTGGTCTTTGTTTAAGTAATTCAGGAAGTAGTTTATTAATCTAACAATATTAGCCAGAATTTTAAGCAAAGTGGAATATGTCTTATAAAACATTTACGAAATGATGAATTGTAAAGAAAAATTTCATTAAGCGCAGAATTAATTGCAAACATTCATATTTAAAGGTTGTCAAAATATGCTCATTTGAGTTCTTGATTTAAGAGGACGATAAAAATGTTAATAAAACGTGAATATATATAATAAACCATCAAAATAGAGTTCAACAGTGGTGAATAAAATTAGTTTAAAACGGTAAAAAAATATACCTGTAGTTCCACTAAAGTACCCTGTATTAATAAATTGTCATTTGTTATAAGATTTAAATTCATTGAATAAAATAAAGAACAGATTGTTATTACCTTCATCCAAATCAGTTTTTCCTTCTTGAGAAGATTTACCTTTGTTTCTCAAAGATTTGCATGGATTTTTAGATTTTACAGAGTTTTGTTTTCTTAATCTATTAATAATGCGAATAGCTTGTACCTTGTTTGTCGATGTCAATCTACATAACTCATTCAGCTGGTTCTCATTTGGGTAAGCAAGGTTTTCCTTTACAAAATTTTCGAAAATTTTATTTTTTTTACTCCAGTTTTTCTTGCAAATTTTTAGACAATTATTATCCGAGTTTGCTTTGGTTGTACTAGTACTCGGAACATTATCTGGCACCGTGGACAAAGTTTGATCATGCATACTTTGACTTGTATTAAAATTATAGAGAGAATTTTCATCGATTGAAAAAATGTTGGCTCTACTTGTACTCGGAACATTTTCAAACGGTGTTGACAAAATGGGAATATACATACTTTCATTTGTACTAAAAACTTTGAGAAAATTTTCATTGCTTAAAGAAATGTTAGTTGTACTTGTACTATGAATATTCTCTAACACTGTTGGCAAAGCCAGATTATGCGTACTTTGACTTGTGCTAAAATCTTTGGGAAAATTATCATCGACTGAAGAAATGTTAGTTGTACTTGTACTCCGAATATTCTCTAACACTGCTGGCAAAGCCAGATTATGCGTACTTTGACTTGTGCTAAAATCTTCGGGAAAATTATCATCGATTGAAATGTTAGTTGTACTTGTACTCCGAATATTCTCTAACACTGCTGGCAAAGCCAGATTATGCGTACTTTGACTTGTGCTAAAATCTTCGGGAAAATTATCATCGATTGAAATGTTAGTTGTACTTGTACTCCGAATATTCTCTAACACTGCTGGCAAAACCAGATTATGCGTACTTTGCCTTGTGCTAAAATCTTCGGGAAAATTATCATCGATTGAAATGTTAGTTGTACTTGTACTCCGAATATTCTCTAACACTGCTGGCAAAGCCAGATTATGCGTACTTTGACTTGTGCTAAAATCTTCGGGAAAATTATCATCGATTGAAATGTTAGTTGTACTTGTACTCCGAATATTCTCTAACACTGCTGGCAAAGCCAGATTATGCGTACTTTGCCTTGTGCTAAAATCTTCGGGAAAATTATCATCGATTGAAATGTTAGTTGTACTTGTACTCCGAATATTCTCTAACACTGCTGGCAAAGCCAGATTATGCGTACTTTGACTTGTGCTAAAATCTTCGGGAAAATTATCATCGATTGAAATGTTAGTTGTACTTGTACTCCGAATATTCTCTAACACTGCTGGCAAAGCCAGATTATGCGTACTTTGACTTGTGCTAAAATCTTCGGGAAAATTATCATCGATTGAAATGTTAGTTGTACTTGTACTCCGAATATTCTCTAACACTGCTGGCAAAGCCAGATTATGCGTACTTTGACTTGTCCTACAATCTTCGGGAAAATTATCATCGATTGAAGAAATGCTAGATCTTCTTGAACTCGGAATATTCTCACCCATTTGGAGAAAAGTTGGAGTATTCATGTTTTGATTCAAACTGTAACTACCAGGACTATTTTCTTTCTCTAATGAAGAGCGAGCACTACTACTACTTGGGACATTCTCTTCCATCTAGAATAAAATGAATTTATATCTATAGCATTAATAAAAAATATAAATACTTATTTGAGTAAATCTTACAGAACCCTCTCTCCATAATATATATATATATATATATATATTATAATATTATATATATAATTATAATATAGTATATATATATATATATAATACCACTCTATATATATATATATATATATATATAATATATATATATATATATATATATATATATATATATATATATATATATATATATATCTATTATATTATATATATATATATATTATATATATATATATATATAATATAATATTATAATTATATATTATATATATTATATTATATATTATAAGGCTATAGGCCTATAGGGGGTACAGAAAATTTTATAATAGGACGTTTTCGTGGACGTGACTGTTCAATTCATTCAGCTAATAAAATATGAAAATTACATTAAAGTTTAAAAACAAAATATTACTTATTTAATAATCTAAAAAATATTATGCAAAGATAAATGTTAAAAAAATAATGTGGTTATTTAGATAATAACAATCTTCATATTTATATATATATATATATATATATATATATATATATATATATATATATATATATATATATATATATATATATATATATATATATTATTTTTTTATTTTTTTTTTTTTTTATATATATAATTACATATATATTTATGTATATAATAAATATATGATATAAATTATATGCATAAATTTATAATATGAATATATATATATATAAAAATGTGGTTATTAATAATATATAATTTATATATTATATCTATATAATATATATATATATATATTTTAAATTTTTCAAGTTGGCGTCCTTGGGAAAGTCCGAAATTTATTTATTCAAAAACAGGTCAATTTCATCATCACCAACTTTGTAGAAAATTTTGTAATTGTTAATATAAAAACTCGACCAAATTTTCTTTTTTAGTGTGTTATTTATATTAATAATAGAGGCAGAGTTCTTAGGATTTATAAAATGTTCGGTTGAGGTTTCTGTGTTAAACCAAGGAAGAGTTTGCCGTATTAATTTTTAAATCATACTTGTGCTAATCAATTCTTTTAAAATCGTCATTTTCTCCAATGTAGCATCCATCACATTGAGAGCAATCAATTTTGTAAATGCAACCATGTTGAGCATTAATTGTGCTTCTTTTTGAGAAGGCAATGGAAAGGATACTATAATAAATTTTAGTAAATTTTAATTTAGGTTGGTATGTATTTCATGACTGTTGAAGATGGCTCATTAGCATGGACAAGAATATTCATATTACTAAACAATGTTTTAGTAGAATTGTAGAAAGTTTTTGTGGCCTTTGAATATAAATAGTATTTAATATATATATATATATATATATATATATATATTTCATTTATCAAAATTTAATATATATATATATATATATATATATATATATATATATATATATATATATATTATATAAATATATAATTATTATATATATATATATATATATATATATATATATATCAATTTAAATATAAATATAATATATTTAAATATAAATATAATATAAATATAAATATAAGTATAAACATAAATATAATATAAATAAATGAAATATAAATAATAAAATATAAATATAAATATAATATAAATGTAAATGTAAAATGTAAATGTAAATGTAAACATAAATAGAAATGTATTACAAGATGGCATCATAATATAAATATAAATAAAATAAATATAAATAATATAAATAAAACTAATATAAATATAAATATATAAATATAAATAATATAAATAATAATATAAATATAAATTATATAAATATTAATATAAAAAAAAAAAAATAATTAAATATATATTTATATATAATATTATATGTATATCTACCTATGATTTATATAGTGATATATAAATGGGGTAAAAAAAGCTGTATTTATATATATATATATAATTAATATAAATATAAATATATAAATAATATAAATTAATAAATATATACATATATATACACATACATACATATACATACATAATATAAATAAAAATAAAAGATAAAAAATAATAGTAAGGATATATATATATATATATATATATATATATATATATATATATATATATATATATATATTTATTGTATTTGGGTATGTATATATATTATATATATATATATTGATATAACTGAAATCGTTGGCCAATACCAATACTCTCATTGATGCTACTGCCAATACCAATACTGAAATTTCAGCAAATACCAATACCAATACTTCCTATTAATTTGTTATTTTGTAAAAATTTTTTATGTACGAAAAAGACCACCTATTATTTATATTTTAGAAACTTAAAGAAATATAAATGCTTACTTTGGGGGAAGAGATAAACAAATTTTTAGATAACCATTTATTCAATTACGCATAATAAAAATTTATTTACAATTCATACTTACTAAAATGAGCAAAGCTCCTTTTATGATAAAAAAAAACTTTATTTTTAAACAGGAAAATAGTTACATCCACACTATGAATAGAAAAAGTACTAGTAACGTAATCATAAACTTGAGTATCATATTCGTAATCAGCAACAAACGTTTTTTTTCACCAAAAATATCATCTATACCTGGAGTATATATATATAATAAATTTATATTTTATACAATAAATAATTCTCTACTGATCATATCGC
>JABUQX010091291.1:30000-32500 GCA_015478945.1 Trachelipus rathkii
TCCGTTTTTACATACCCTCTAAAGCAGTAAATCACTAAATCAACCCACCATCCAGCCAGCATCCGGCCACCCTCTGAACCATCTGTGATTATTGATCTCTTGATTAAGGTCAAATTTTTTACAATCATAAACATAAACATAAACATAAACAATCAAGTTTCTTTAATACAAAGACAGACCAACATATGCCTGGACGTAACAAAGTTTCTCACAGTAATAAAACTTACTTAGCATCATCTGAACTTATGAATATAACCCACAACGACAAACTTAAACACATCTTAAACAGGAATAAAAAACGGTTAACGTTTAAACAGAGTTCACACTTACCAACCCAGTAAAGTAACTACATAACCATCAAAACGTAACTTATTAATCACTTTGTAAGCATGTCTCAAACAATAACAATGTTAATTTTACACTAACATGGTAATATTTAACAAAAATTTTACCATAACGTATGTAATTATCCAAATCCAGACCAAATGAGTATCCTCTAACGTACAAAGTTTCTTTCACATTATAAAAGCTAACCACAGCATCAAATTGAACTAGAATATAATGACAAAGGCAACCAGAAGCCGATTTAGCAATAATAAACTTGTTACCCCTAATAAAGCTGCAATCTTAGACCCAGTCAACGTAACTAACATAGCATTGCAAATACGTAAACCATTCTACTTAATCAACCATCATCTCAACATAAACGCTGTTAATCTTAAACCCTAACATGGTAATATTTACCTAAAATTTATCACAACATTGGTTAATTATCAATACAGAGCAAGCGAAAGATATGCTAACGTAACAAGTTTCAACCATCAAATCACCATCGACTATTGTTACACAAAGATAAACGATAATAACGTATGACTTCAAATCAAGACACATTCTTAACAAGATCAACTGTTAACCTAACAAAGTCACACTTAACACCAGTAAAACAGACTAACATGGTATGCAAAACGTAACCTAATCTTTACTTTTTTCAAGCATAACTCCTAACATATTAACGTAATCTTAACACTGACACAGTAAAACAATTAACTAAATTTCCTCACAACTTGGTTAATTATACTATCAACGAATATACTCTAACCTATAATAAAGTTTCACATCAATAAACTAACATAGCGTAACATGAACTAGGAATATAATGTACAAGAACAAACCTTAACACAACTTACATACGAATAAACTGTTAACATTAACAAAGTTCCACACTAAAAATACAGTAAAGTAACTAAACTTTACATAAAATACTCGATATGTTCCCACTTTTCCAGCATATCTCTAACCATATTAACGTTATCTTACATCTGACACAGTAAACATTATCAAAAAATGTATCATAACTTGACCGATTATCATAACAGAACCAAGACGAATCTATGCAAACCTACCAGTTTTTTACAATTATCATAGTATCTTTTAAAAAATTTATATAACTTTACCCAATACATTATTCTCTTTTTTAGACTCCGTCCCCGCGTTCAGAAAATATAGTCTAACATAAAATGAATTTTATGCCTATAACCATTTTGCAATAAAAGTGATGCCAATCCCTTATTATATTTTGACCCGGCTGGTAGGATATAACACATGTAGCAGTCAACCATTCGGTTTAGATAAATAAAATGAACACATCGTTGGGAAAAACCGAAACTCCTCTTGTTAAGCATATGCCCACAACAAGCGTAGAGATGGGAGGAGATGTCATCGTTACCAATACAACGAAAAAATGTCCTACTGACGGAAATCGTATCGTAAACAATCCTTATAGGTAATGAAATTCTTTCTTTCAACCAATCAGAGAAGAAGTAAACAAGAATACAACGCACGACGAACCCTAATCGGTTCACAAAAGGGATATATTTCTCGTTAGACAGCAACCAACAACAACAACAACAACAACAAACAATAACAACAAACAAAAATAAGTTCTTTTATATACCAACCATCGAATATAATGCTAACGTAACATTGTTTTTCACATAAATAAGCTACATCGCATTACCAGACTAAGAATATACTGTACAATAACAAAATCTAACCCACCTTACGCTAGAATAAACAACTTAACATTAAACAAAGTTCCATACTTAATCGCAGTAAAGTACCTAGCACAAGCATACAAAACGTCGTAACCTATTCAACACTTTTCAAAGCATATCTTCACATAATCATGTTAATTTTTACATTAACATATTGGATTTACGTAGCATTTAGAGTATCTTTCGGATAAACATAGCGCAAAAGTAAGTTCTTTTATATACTAACCATCGAATATAATGCTAACATCAACAAGGTTTTCATTATTAATATAGCTAACATAGGCCAATCCATATGAACCAAGGAAAATATGTACAACGACCAAACTAACACAACTTAAAGCAAGAATAAGTGCTTTAAACCATTAAACAAAGCTCCCACTTAACACTGTAAAGTAACTAAACATTGCATACAAAACGTAAACCTATTCATCTTTTTCCAGCATATC
>JABUQX010091292.1:0-25000 GCA_015478945.1 Trachelipus rathkii
TATACTATATATATATATATATATATATATATATGAGTGCGTGTGTATATGTATTTATACAGTAAGTAGGCAAAAAAGCCTCATTCTATTTTCATCGCTAATTTGTATAGATAAAAAACTCTTCGTTTCTAAATTTCATTGGGTACTTCCATTGTATTTTTATTTTTAACTATTATTTTCAAAACATTGTTCGACTTCAATACCAAAATTATCCCAAGAGTGAAGAATTCAGTTGCTATTATTTTCAATAAATTTAAATTATAGTCTGTATTATGACTTGCAATAGGGCTAAGATTAGTATATGAACTTCTCGTTGATAAAACTCTTGCATTACAGATGGCATATAGGAAGCTTTGCTTCACGGCTACAAAATCTGATTTTTACCAGAATATTTCCAACTCTTACACTTATCACTGGAGAACTTCGATCATTTTAGCTTACAAGACGAGGATGGGCTATCTTCCATATGAACTATGGAAGATCTTTCAAGCAACTGATGGTTACTGTGGCCTACAATGGAACACGAAGGTAATGAGCATATATTTGATTCACGTTGGTGATATTACTTGGCTATTATAACCGAGTAAACCCTATTTACATAAATCAAATAAATATACTTTCTATGTAAAAGTGTTTACTGTGTTTTATGAGGAATTGATAACACTTGTGCAATAAGCATATACTAGTATTTAAATCATGTAAATGGCTTTATTTAATGGAATACAAATAACATAGGTTGGGTATCTACCACCGTCATAAAAGGGATATATATATATGTATATATATATATATATATATAATATATATAACATATAATAATAACACTTCGAATAGCATAGCATATATATATATATGTATATATATGTGTCTGTATAACATTTAGATAACAGGTGATTCTTGACTAAGCTTACATTTAATATTTTACTGCTATATGTATATATATAATAATATACATAGCAATATATATATATATATAATAATATATATATATGCATAATATATATATATAACTATATATATATATATCTTTATATATAATAGCATATATCATATATATACCATAATGTATAATAATAATATATATATATATATATATATATATGTATGTAACAACAGCAGCATATACTGTAACATAATGTATGCTGTATGCATGTAGCAATAGCATATATACATAACATAGCCAATAACCAGCAACAACTGTATATGTATCAGCAGCCAGCCCAGCAACCCAGCCTTAATAATAGCCAACCAGCATAGCAACAATATATGTATATATATATATTAACTGCTACATTACTCCCTTAATAACATGTGTATATATATATATACATATATGTATAATAATAATAATATATAATATATATATATATATGTAATATAATAATAATAATATTATATATATCTCATATAACTCTTATATGTATATGTATAATAACTATATCTTTCTCTTTGCTCATATATATTTATATATATATGCATGATATATATATATATAACCAACAATATATTTCTCTGCCTCTTATATATATATATATATATCTTAATATATATATATATATATATATATATATATATAATAAATATGGGAAAAATTGCATTAAAAAATCACCTTTGTGCGTTTGTCTGTGTCGCAAACCAACTCGCTTGCCAGAGTCACGTGCCTGAGTCGCACGCGACTCAAGGTGACTCGGTTCGGAACACAAACGCGTATGGACGGTGAGGAAGAATATATATATATATATATATATATATATACATATACCATATATAGCCATATATATACCTGTCAGAATTCTGCCATATATATACATATATATACCTCATTACCGGCTCTATGTCTACCCAACCACTTTATCATAACTCAGCTTAAGGGTACAGTCGGACCTAACCTAGACGGATTCACGATTTTATAGCAATGAAACCTAACCTAGACGGATTCACGTTGCAGAGCAATGAAACATAACCTAGACGGATTCACGTTGCAGAGCAATTGCAACCTAACCTAGATTGATTCACATTGCAGAACAAGGAAACCTAAGGTAGAAAGTTTGGCATATAAATATATATACCCTGTATATATATATACCTCTATATACCTCATATATACTGCTCATATATATATATACTTATATACCTATATATATATGTATATCACAAACCTCAAATATTTTGAAATCAGTTAATTCATTTTTACAGAATACGGACCTTCTTAATATTTACTTCACCTAACAAATCGTAATGCAAACTAAAAGTTGCAGCAAAAAAAAGTCAATTTAAAGTAACAAAATTCTTGTACATTTGTCAACAAGGTTAATCATATATATATATAATATGTATGTATGTGTTGTATATGTATATAATATAATATAATATATATATATATATATATAATATATATATATGGTATATATATGTAATATATATATCCTGATATAAAAATCGAACTTTGAACTGCCTGAGCATATATATGTAATATAATAATATATATATGTAATATATATATATATATATACTCAACATATATATATAAATATCGAAACTAAAACTCAAATATATATATAGCATATATATATAATAATAACATATATATATATATATATATAATAATAACATATGTATATATATATATATATATATCTTTTATCACCTATATATATATGTATGTACCCGCGCGCCCTGCCTGCTCCATACTCTTATATATATATATATGGCCAGAAAAAAACTCGAGCTATATGAGGAAGGTGACTCACGTAGGCACCCACAAGGTGACTCTCTTTGTGTCATGCAGACCAAACTGCGCACAAAGAGACCAGTTTGAAAATGCAATTTGTCTACACCATATATATATATATATACTTTTAATAGCATGTATATATATATATATATATATATATATATATATATGTATATATATATATATATATATATATATATATATATCATTATATATATATATATATATATCTTTGCTATATATATATATATATATATAATATATATATCATATATATATATCTTGTATCATATATGTATATATATCATATATATATACATATATATATATATATTTAAAATATATATGTAAAAATATATATATATATATAATAACTATATATATATAATATATATATGTAACTATATACATATATAATAACTGCTCAACCACTAAGCTTTATAACAATAACTTATATATATATATATATATCTATATATATATATATATATTTATATACTCATATATATATATATATGTATATATATATATAGCATATATATGTATATGCTATATAACAACATAACATATATATATATATATATAATATCGCTAATAATATATATACTATATCAATCTTGATAGCGTACCTTGGAAGTTATGCTTGGGTGGGATTATATATATATATGTAGCAATATATACATACTATGTATATGTATAGCCAACCTTATAGCCTTGTAGCCCAGCAGCAACCAGCCAGCCATTGCTTGCTGTAGCCACTGCTGCTCTTGCACACCTTAACCAACCCAGCAGCTAGCCGCTGTAGCAACGCAGCCCATCAGCAGCATGAATGTATGTATGCCATATGCCGCGCAACCTTAACCAGCATACTGTTACATATGCCAGCTGTATGCTCTCCCAGCTGCTATATGGCACCCATATATATATATATATATAGAGAGAGAGAGAGAGAGAGAGAGAGAGAGAGAGAGAGAGAGAGAGAGAGAGAGAGAGAGGTATACAAAATTCTTTTTCAAATTTCTTCGTACGTTTTGCCTGAACGGAAAGTTTCATTCCGTGGATTCTCGTATTTTTCGTTCGTAAAGCAAGGTAATAATGTCTGGCTGGTCTATATATTATTATATAAATATGAGAAAATCTATAATATACATAGCATGAAAATTTTACTCTTAAGAACAGAGTAGGAAGGCAAAATTTCCAAAATGAATTTAGTTATTATAATTGCTATTGCTAATGTAGTTGTTTTTCTTTAAATTTATTTTATAAATCAGTTTCTTTTTTTCACTTTCAAATAAAATTGTAATAGTTTAGTTAACTTTACCATTTAATTTATTTTATCAAAATGACTCAAAAATATTGGGTAGGAGCTACATACCACACCTTTCTAATTAATAACTAATGTAATAACTATAATAATATATATATATATAATAACAATATAATATATAATATATAATATATATATCTATATATATGAAATATTTTCTAATAAAAAAATGAAAATATGGTTTAAGCTCTAAGAATATTAATTTTAATTCTATGATTTGAATAACTCAACTATCTGCTATATATAATATATATATGTAATATCATAAGTACAGAACAGTTACACAGAATAATATTAGCCAATATATTAATAAAAATCAGGACAGAGTAATAACAATATGATAAGAATATCAACTAATAATAATAATAATAACCAATAATAATATATGTATAATTATTTATTACTCATATACTATACTCGCATGTATAGTAGTGTGTGCTAGCATATGTATCTTTTATAATATGTAATATATATAATAATAATATATATATAATAATATAATATAATATATATATATATAATATATATATGTATGATCTTTAATAACCTTAACCTTAATATATGTATGCTAACTAATAACAGCACCAATATGTAGCATAATATGTAATATATAATAATAATAACCAATAATATGACACATAACAACTAATATCAATAATAACCAATATGCAGCATATAATATCATAACCAACCAGCAATATATTGTATATATGTATATTTGCTATAATAATAATAATAACCTTGTATAACATAATAACATAACAACAACCAATAATATATATATGTATATATATATATATATATATTATACTCAGTGACCTGATGATATGTGATCATCTTAACAATATGTATAATAGCATGTATACATAACATATATATAATATATATAATAGATGTATATAACCAACCATATATATATATATATGTATGAAGTATAATCTTTATAAATATATATATATATATATATATATAACCAATAACTTAACATATATATAATCAAGCGCTGAGGAATAACCTATAACTGCTGCTATATATAATAATATGCATATATATGTTTATAATATATATATATATAACCTGTATAACTTATGCCATAATATATATAGCAACCCATGTGTCTTCCAGCCAATATGTATGTATCTTAACAGCAACCAACAATATATATATTTATGTATTATATGTAATGTAGTAGCAATAACCAATAACCAATACAGCGCGTAATATGTATGTAACCAACATGTAGTAGCCAATAATATGTAGTAATATAGCCAATATACATGTAATAGCAATATTTAAGTAATAGCCAATAGCCAATAAAAAACCAACCATCCACCAGCAATTAAATACAATATAAATATATAACATATTTATAACAATAATAATAATATAATTTATATATATGATCTAACATAATAATAATAACGTAATAATAATATATATATATATATGTATATATATATAACCAATAACCATATATATATATAATAATAATATAACATATCTTTGCTGTATATATATATATAGTAATAGAGAGGAGGAAACTAGCAGCCAGGTCACGCAGAAAAAAAAGAATATAGCAATATAAAGTAAATGCCGCAAACAACAAATAGCAACACGGGATTTCAATGTAGACGTGTCAAGGTTAAGGTTTTCAAGGTCGATGAGACCGAATTTAAGGTCACAGGGCCAAACTTCCAGGTTCCTGAGCTGAACTCAAGAGTTTTACACCCAAAGGGGCGGAGCCCAAAGGGGGTTTTTTGGTTCCTAGAAGGTTTTGTAGTCGTAGATCGACTTTGATGGTTCAATCGATTTATCGTGATCGATTACCCCTAAATCGAATCTTTTTAAATCGTCTTTCTACATTCTCTGGTTGACTTAAAAAATATAATCGAGAGAAAATAATTACAATAATTTTCGAAATTCACGATTAATCTTGTAGTAAGTGTACCGCGGGGCGGAGCCCACCCTTTTTCGATATGGAAGAATAGAGCTATCGCTTTCAAACTTGGTATATGATTATTGTGTGTGTTAAACTGATCCCACCGAGTTTAGGTGACCGTAGGTCACCCTAAGAAGGTGCTGCCACGAGAGCGAAGGTGAAATATAACTACGCCCTTGTGTGTGTGTGCTCCTTTTCCGAGTAAAGATTAGACTTAACGAATCCCAATCAATTTGAACAGGTTTGTGACCACGGGTGAGGTTTGCTGGGCGACCCTCTCTGCTTGCTAAGGTGCAGTCCCACTTAGCGCCAAGGTCAAATTCGTCCTGAACCATGTTAGGCTTAACGTATCGGGCGAAATTTGGATGTGAGTTATATGATGACGTATCTCGTCAGGAACGAGATTACGTCCTAACCCCTCGTAGGGGTAGCACTGCCCACTAAAATTAAAATGATCGTAGAAGACAGGGCTGAAACTTGGAGGCTGGGTTGAGTCCCAGTCGGAGACGGGGGCAGTTGGAGTTGGATTCCGCTTCTGAGTCCAGGGACCCCGCCGGGGGGGTGTCCCCAGTTTGAAAAAAAAAAAAAGAAAGAAATGCATGGAATGCAAAGCAAGAAGAAAGAAAGAGAAGAAAGAAAGGAGGGAAAGAATGAAAAGGAGGAGGAGGAAGGAGGAAGGAAAGAGAAGAATGAGGAGGAGGAATGCAGAGAGGATTCAAGAGTCCATAGCCTGCACCGGCGCTGGAACCGGTGCGGTGCCAGATTATTAGAATTTTTGTGTAATGATACAGTGTTGGTGTCTTTATATAGGTTATCAGGTCTATAGATTTCGAAATAATGGTTTCAGAACCATCAAGAGAAAAAAAATAATCAATAAATAAATAAATAAATAAATAAGTAAAATAAAATTTCTTACACTTTTATGTTTAATTGCTTACAAATTTACGTTTTACATACCACAAAGCAGTAATCGCTAAATCAAACCACTATCCAGCCTCCCTCCTGACCATCTGTGATCTGTGATCGGTCTATTGATTAAGGTCAAATTTTTACTAAAATTGTCATGTTTACATACCCTAAATCAGTAAATCACACTAAATCAAACCACTATCCAACACCCTCCTCTTGCCAGTTGTGATCTATTGATCTATTGATCTATTGATCTATTGATCCTATTGATCCATGAATCTATGTGATTAAGGTCAAATTTTTACACTAAAATTGTCATGTTTTACATACCCTAAGCCGGTAAATCACTAAATCAAACCACTATCCAACCTCACCCTCCTGACCATCTGTGATCCTATTGATCTATTGATCTATTGGGATCCTATTGATCTATTGATTAAGGTCAAGGTTTTTACTAAAAATTGTCATGTTTTACATACCCTAAATCAGTAAATCACTAAATCAAACCGCTAGCCTACCCTCCTGACCAGTTATGATCTACATTGATCTATTGATTCAAGTCTCATTTTTTTCAGTATAATTTTGAATTAACATAACATAAAAATCAGTTCTTTATACACAGATCAACAGTATATGCTAACGTAACGAGGTTTTCACACTAATAACGCTAACATAGCTATAACCCTGAACTAAGAATATATAATACAACGACAAACCTAACATACCTTAAGCACGAATAAACTGCTAACATTAACAAAAGTTCCACACTTAGCAGCAGTAAAGTAATAACATAGCATACAAAGAAACGTAACCTACTCACACTTTTTCATGCATATCTTTAACACCATAAATGTTAATTTTACATTAACATAGTAACATTTATCAAAGATTTATCATATCTAACCTAACTATTGTAATGAACTAAAATAAATGGCACACACACACACACACACACACACACACACACACACACACATACACACACACACAGAATAAATCCCGACTATAATTATCAAAGTTCCATGTTAGAAAAATTAAAAATTAAAAAAAAGTAAAGGTAAAGTAAAATTAAACAAAGAAGAAAAATAAAATAAAAACTTTTAAAGTTAAAAAACTAAGAAATTACAAGCTCAAATTAAACATGAACATTATAATTTAAATTATAAATGCAAAATAATAATTATAAAGAAAATTAAAAAATTAAAAGGAAATTAAAAATTAAAAAAAATTAAAATAAATAAAAAAATTAAACAAAGTATTTATAAATGCAAAAATAAAACACAAGAAAATTAAAGGTTAAAAAGTTAAGAGATAAACAAAACATTCAGAAATATAAAAAAAAGTATTAAGATAAATAAAAACTTAAAAATAAAATTTATAAAATTTAGGATTAAAAGATTAAAGGTCAAAGATTAAAGATGGAAAAAAAAGAAGATGAAATGAGGTACTGGGGGGGGACACAGGAAGTTGAGAGTCAAAGGTTAAAGGTGGATTAAAGATGGAAGTAAAGGTTAGACAAGGGTATGGAGTGAAGATAAGACTTGCAGAGAAGATTAAAGATTAAGAAAGGTGAAGATTAAGGGATTGAATGAAAGTTAAACTTGAAGTATAATTGCAGAATCAAATGTATATATTGTAAATAAAAATTAAAGCGTTAAAAGTAAAAAATTAAAATAAATAAAATTAAACAAGTTTTTATGCAAAAATAAAACTTACAAGAAAATTAAAATTAAAAGAATTAAAAAAGAAATTAAAAATAATTAAAATAAATAAAAAAATTAAACAAAGTATAAATGCAAAATAAAACTTACAAAAGAAAATTAAAAAATTAAAAAAATTAAAAAATTAAAAAATTAAAATAAATAAAAAAATTAAACAAAGTATAAATGCAAAAAAAAAAAAAAAAAAAAAAAAAAAAAAAAAATTAGAAAAATAGAATTTAAAAAAAAAAAAAAAAAAAAGAAAAGGAAAAGGAAGGTGGCAAAAACAGAAACAAATAGCAAACCAAAATTTAAATAATAAACCAAAATAAAAATGAAAATGTCCAAAAGTGAAGCACAAAGTATAAACGAATAAAAATAAAAAATTATAAAAAAAAATAGTAAACAATATATGTATGTTTCTTTAATTTAAGGGAAAAAAATTATATTAATTTCACGTTTATAAAAAGAAAATGAAATTTGAAAATAGAAATGTTAGTCTTCAACATTTAGAAAGATGGGTTATCTTTGCAAGATTCAGCAATTGACGATATGTACATGTTAGAACAGAATCAGTTATGTAAACAGTAATGATATTATATTATTAAACGATAGTAACATTTATCAAAGATTTATCATGTCCTAACCTAACTATTGTAATGAACTAAGAATAAATGACACACACACACACACACACACACACACACACACACACACACACACACACACACACCTGTTCATCATAACCTCGTCTAGCAAATATCTTAATCAGACGAATAAATACCGAAATAACAAAGTTTTAACCAAAACGCAACATAAAAATAATGAAAAATTTTATTTTTACACATAACATAAAGAAATAAGTTCTTTGAATAAAAATATCACAGTAAAGCGTATTAGTTTACTGATTTTTAAAAAGCAGTAAATCAGTAAAATCAGTGTAAATCAAACCACCCATCCTGCAGTCCCCTACCCATCCACCCGCCTATGATCTATCGACCTATTGATTCAGGTCATATTTCGAGTATCATTTTTGGATCAGCAACAGGTAAAGACGTATTATCTAACAAAATCCCTTAACAAAGTGACCAATCTATCAAAGATACCAACATCTTGAACTATGGATTGACACTATCTTCATCAAGGTCAATCGTCTCGAGTATAACGTCGTTTGAACTATGAATAAGCAGCCAGACATTAGCAAAGAATTATCGGGCAAACCGACGTACTCAACAAAAACTTAGTTTTTTCCCAACACATCATCGTCAGGTAACACAGTAATATCTTGCACAAAACTCATCATTTCTCTACCAAAAGCAGTGTTAATTTCACCCGGTCATGGTAATATTTAACATAGCATTGCCTAACTTACGAGTAAAGCAGGTTTCATTAACTTAAGAGTATCTAAAGCAGCTTACATCACCTCCCGAGGAAAGCCCAGGGGATGAGCCCATTGAAGGGGTGTGTGAGAGGAGGGGATCACCCCGAAGGGGTGTAAGCCAGTTTTGGGCCTCAGCCCGAAAGGCTGGGCCTTACCCTACGGAGGGGTAATGCCCCACCACCGCTCGAGGGTGTCCTCAGATGCACACCCTCCCATGAACAGATTGTGGCTGTTGGGCTCACTGGCGGTTGGCTGGCTCACTGTTGCAGGGTCCAGGCATATGTTCAGTATACTATGACCGGTAGTTGCTGCGATATTGAGGTTTATTAGTGTTTTATTGTTACGACGATGATCTGATTATCGCGCAGGTTTTGGCGGTATATCCGTTTACCAGGCCCGTTTATTCGCGCAGATCAAATGACGTTGCCACTCGGCGGTGACGCACGGTTGAGGCCAGGAGATTGGCGTCTTTGACAGGTGGCTTTGGAAGGAGATTTGAGCCCAGATGGCTTTTTGCTGTTGCTGATCAAATGACTGCTAAAATATGACCTGAGTCAGGTCATACTCTGGCAGTGTTGAAGATTGGTCGGGCTGTTTACGGGCTACCTGGGCCTGCTTTAAGCTCGTGAGCATATCGCTACATGTGAAACTTTGCGGCCTTTTTATGTTATCATCGTAAAACACGTTGCTTTTTGCCAGTATGTTCGTGCACTTTATTATCGGCGCATTTGCGATACCGGTCATGTTTATTTGGGCTGAGGTTGCTAATTTGTGTATTATTATATATGCGTGTCATGTGTTATCATGTAGCTGTAAACCTCTTCCCATATATTCACATGTGTGTCTTATTAAACCCCCATCTTGATTGTTAACCACAGCTTCATTGAATTTAAAAAGGACATCAGGCAAAATCTTTTAGGTAATATTTTTATCAGTTTTGCAGCTCATCACCTCAACCATAATTACTATTTTTATAATGGTTAAATTCTAACATAGTCAGTAGTTTTTCTTTACAAAGACCCATTATCTTCAAATGTTAGAATTCATTCTAACCACTTTCAAAACCTCATTTATTTTATAGATAAACTAATCTCAGGCACTACAATTGTTTCATATATGTTTCTTATTTTTATAATTTTTAGAGAGCGAGAGAATGAATATAAGTTAGTGAATGCATTACATTTTCCCATTTTATTTTTTATTTTTAATTTAAAATTACATACAGTGCCCATATAATATCATTTTCTTATAACCTTTATTGAAAAGGTTATACACAACTTTTTGTTAAAGTTTTTATTTTGCATTACTCTTTTGTTTATTTTTTTTTATTTCTTATTTTTATTTTCTTATTTTTCGAAAATATATTTTTTTATTTTACATTTTACTTTGTTTAATTTTATTTATTGTTTTGAAATTCTCAAATTCTTTATTTTAATTTTCTTTCATTTGACGTTACTTATTCTTTTGTTTATTTTTATTTATTCAAGACACAAACACCATTTTAATGCACACTGTTTTTATACGCTTATATTTACGGTCATCTACATTTTATTTTATTTTTAATTTTAATTTTTATTTTCAGTACTATTTGTCAGTCTATTTAAATTCCTAACATATTTTAGGAACATTTATTTGTTACAAGTACAACGAAAACCACACTAATTTTTCTTCCTACTCTCTCTGACATTATTTTTCAGCTAAAATTGGTTGCATTGTGCATATGTGGTCAAGACTTTTATTTTTCTCGTTTTCTTTTGTGGATCTGTTACTGAAACCTCTGTTTCTGTTTACCATTTAAACACAGAGGCACAGACCCTGACCACTATTTCAGTACTCTTTAACATTTGCATTATCTTTTTGTTCAATTACATTGACACCGACCACTAAACCACATTTTTGTAATTTTCTTTTCTTGGAAGACACTATTTCATACCTCACTACATTTTATTACAAACTACTCATTTTTATTTTCAGGCCACAATTTTCAGTACTGCTGTGGGTTTTCTTGTTACCTGTTCTCTTTTCATTATTTTCACACTGGCTTATATCATTTTTCATTTTCTAACATGGAAATTTGTTAATGCTAACAGTCATTGTGTTAACTGTGTGTGTTTACCTGTCTATTGTGCGTGTTTATTAACCATCATTATTAATTTATAACCACAATATATCAAATAGTATTATTTGTGATGTGTTAAGAATTTGTGGTAGTGTTGTGTGTAGTGACAGACAGTGTGTGTGTGTGTGGCCAGTAGTGATAAGTATTAACAATGATGCCATTTTATTTAACTAGGTTGCATTTTAATGGTTGGAGTTGGGATATAGTAAATCTTTGATGAAAATATTGCACATGTTAATGTAAAATTAACATTGATATGTTAAAGATAATATGAAAAGTAGTGAGTAGGAAAAGATGAGATGGTGATGAATTTTTACTGTTACTAATACTAAAACTTTGTTATGTTAGCGATTTATTCGTCTTAGGTATGTTGATTTGTCGTTGGCCACATTACACTGTTTAGTTCAGGGTTATATATGGTAGAGCGTTATTAGTGTGTGAAAACTTTGTTGCGATTAGCATATAACCAGGTGATCGTGTGGCAAGACGTTTTATGTTGTGTTAATTCAAAATTGTATGAAAATGTGACTTGAATCAATGGATCAATAAATCATAACTGGTCTAGGGAGGGTGGGTTGGGTGGTTTGATTCGGTAGATTTACTGGTTTGGAAGTGCATAACCAAAAACAGCGACATTTGTGTGACCTTAATCAATAGATCGTAGATGCTAAAATCAATAGATCAATAGATCAATAGATCAATGATCACCGAGGTGGTCGGGAGGAAGTTGGATGATGGGTTTGGTTGAGATTACAGTTAGAATTAAGTAAAACACAGCCATTTTTGGTAAATTTGACCTTGTCACATGACAGATCAATGGTCAGCCCAGTCAGTAGTCGAAAGCAGGTCAGCCAGATCTCTGGGATGATGGTGGAGGAGGGTTGGATAGTGGTTTGATTTGTTCGTTTACTGCTTTATTGCCATGAAAAACATGTTGAATTTTGGTAAAATTTTGACCCTTAATCGGCCAGTCCAGCCAGGTCAGCCAGTCAGGCAGAATCCTCACAACTGGGAGTTTGAGAGGTGGTTGGATAAGTGGGGTTTGATTTGCAGTGTTTACTGATTTAGGGGTATGTAAACATAACATTTTAGTAAAAATTTGACCTTAATCCATAGATCAATGATCACAGATGGTCAGGAGGGAGTTGGATAGTGGTTTGACTGATTTTTTGCTTTAGGGTATGTAAAGCTGCAAATTTTTTAACTTGATAAAAAGAATGAGAATTTTTATTTTTTTCTTTAATTAATTATTTATTTATTGATTTATTTTTCTTGATGGTTCTGAAACTCTGCATTATTTTCTCATAAATCTACAGGGCTCAATAGCTATATAAAAACACCAACATTTGTATCATTGCACGAAATTTGGCAACAAACTTGCCACCGGCTCCAGCACCAGGCCATATCTGCAACTCGAATCCTTCTCCAGACTCACCTCAATTCTTCTTCCTTTATATTTATATAACTTTATTACATCCAACCTGCCACTTTGTTTACTTCTTCTTCTTCTTTTTATAAACCATGTTTCTTCTTTTTTTTTTTCAACTGGGGACCCCTCAGAGTCACCAGACTTCTCAGAAACAGATAAACTCCGGCTCACGTCTCGTCTCCGGCTCAAACTCCTCCTTGGCTTCCAGTTTCAAAGTCTTTACGTGTTTTGCAATTTTTGAGTAGGCTGCAGAAATTACACCGAGGGGGCGCAGGGTAATATCGTCAGGCGGGGTGCATCATCCTCCTGCATCCAGCTTTCATTATTCAGAAATTTGGCTCCAGTACGTTAAAGCTCAACATGCAGCAATGGTTTCAGGACAGGTGACAACTAAGGGGACACCTACCGCCTTAGGGGGTGACTCAAGGTCATAAAAACTCCACCAACAGTGGCTGTTCAGATTTGGGATTCAGTTTGAAGTCTAATCTTTACTCGGAAAGAGGAAACGTAACACGGGCGTAGCGTTGCGTTTACGCTTCGCTCTCGGCTTTTGTACCGCAAGGTGACCTACGGTCACCTAAACTCGCGTGGGATCGGTTTAACACACAATAATCATATACCCAAGTTTAGAAAGCGATAGCAAGCTCTATTCCTTCATATATCGAAAGAGGAACAGGTTCGCCCAGTAATTTACCGCTACTACAGCTTGATTAATCATTTACAAAGTATTGTAATTATTTTCTTTCGATTACATTTTGTAATGTTAAATGCCAACCAGAGCACGCTAGAAAGACGTTAAGATTTGGAATCGATCACGATAAATCGGTTGAACCCATCAAAAATGATCTATCGATCATTTAAAACCTTCTAGGAGCTTAAAAAACCCCCTTTGGGGGGCTCCGCCCAGCACGAGAGGTAAAATCATGAGTTCGAGGCTCAGAACCTCGAAGTCGGTCATGCAGACCTTAAATTCCGGTCTCATCGACCTTGAAAACCTTAACCTTGACACGTCAACCTTGAAAACCCAATGTTGCAAAATGTTGCTTGCAGCATTTTGCAACATTGCTTTACCTTTACATTCTGGCTGCAGTGACCTTGGCACTGGTTCCCTCTCTTACTTTACATATATGTATATATGTAACATATATATATATATATATATCTTTCTGTATATATGCTTAGCCAACCTTAGTACCATATACTCTTTGCTGCTAACAGCAGCCCAGCCCATATGTATACGCCCCTTAGCCTTATATGTATATATGCTTCTTTATGCCTGTATGTAGCAACTTGTACAACATATATCACTGCCAGCCAGCCTTAGCCAGCCAACCAGCCTTAGTAATAACATATAGCACCAACATATGCTACTAGCAACATAACCCAACTCAGCACCTGCACATAACATATATATGTACCTCCATATACCACCTTTTTACTTATGATAATAGCATTAAAATATTGCTTTATATCAAGGAATATTTTTATTTAAGTGTAGAAAAGAACTGTATATCAAGAGAGAGTAATTCAAAAATATTTTGAAATAAACAAAACAATAAAACTATATATATATATATATATATATATATATATATATATATATATATATACAACCATACTATATCTCATATATGTATAATAATATATATATATATATATATATATATATATATATACAATACCAACAACTATAACAAACTTGGTATTAATGAGAGAGAGCAGAGAGAGAGAGAGAGAGGAGAGAGGAGAGAGGAGATGGATTTATATTAAATATTGGAATAGAACAATGACTAAAAAGAAAAAGGAAGATGATAAAAAAACTAAAGCCTTTAGAATAAGAGCATTTTTCGAAGTCGAAGATGGATTTGTGGCGGGTAATAAAATTATAGAAAAGAGAAAAGAGGGATCAGTGTTTTCTGAATATTGGATTTAACATGAGAATGGGATGCTATAAAACAGGAGGAGGAGTAGGCCATATGATACATAAAGGTTAAAGAAAGAGAAAGAGACTGAGAGTGATGTTCAGAAATCTTGATTAAAGGGTGATTTGATAATAATGATAAAAATAATATTCTTTGTAGGTCAAGTTTTTTCGAAACACCTGGTTTAATTATGGTATGGATATTTGACCTAAGAATTTTTTTTTTTTTTGAGTCAATGTACAGGACCCACAACGGCTCACAGAGAAGCGGCCGCACTGGACCTCAGACAATGGAAAAGCTTGATGGTATATAAGAAAAAAAAGTTTCAGAGGATCATTTATATATGAGAGCATCATGAACTCTTGAACTCGTGCTTGCATAAACGTCAGTATTTTGTCTGCCTGGAGGGATGACATATACCCATCGTTAATGAGGTTCACTCTAAAAAACGCAAGAAAAAGAAAAAAAACTTATAAATGGAAAAAATGATTTCATTATTAAGGAATAGATATAAAAATTGTAAAATGACAAACAACTCCTGCACAGCTTACGACCTTTCTTATATATTTCCATCAAGTGGTTAAGCTACAAGTCGTTCAACAATAATTGTCATAACATGATAAAATTTAATTTAATTTTGCAAATATTTGGTCCAAAATATTGTGGTGAATTTATAAACAATTTTGTTTACTCGCTTTTGAAAACTTAGTGTTATGGACATAATATCTTCCACCACTGAAGAATTCTTAACCTACAGCAAGAAAGCTTATATTACTATATTTTCATATTTTTATTATCATTTTTGTTTTGTACTCATAATAACAAAATAATTACGACAATTGAAATTAATCTTCACAAGTTCATTAATAAAAATATTAGCATACTAGTTTACAACATTATGAACCTTGCACGTCTAGTTAAACGAAAATAACTATCAATTTAAGACTGTGAAAATTTTACGTTATGTGTTAATATAGACACAATGTCTTTAACATAAGGCATTAATGTTTGTAAAAATTATTACAAATTTAACATGCATGTATCAAATTAAAAACCGATTAATTGAATATTTAGATTTAACAAACATTAGTTATTCATAGATTATATTTGAGTAATGACAATAAATTTTAAGCCTTGAAATAAATAAACATTTACTTAAGTTTTTATTAAGTTAACCAACGGTTTACTAGGTATAAATTTAAGTGAAGAAATTATTCTGAAACTTACATGATTGTTTTCTGAATTTACTGTAAAGTAGGTAAAATAAATCAGAAATGAAAAAACTCTAAGTATTATATTATTTTATAACCTAACTTGCAAAGGCTCACTCATAAAAACTAGGTAAAAGTTACTTAACGGCTACAAGTTAATAGGTTAGATTAATAAATGAAGTGTATATGAAACTGAAGTTTAAATAAAAATAAACATTTTTAGGGGTGAAGATAAAAGTTTTAAAAGTAATTATGTATTTTTTTTGTGTATCATGTAGGGAAATACTTTCTTAAGCGCCTATTCATCTGCGTGATACGGTCATAAATTTTGGGGAAGGGGCGGAGTCAACTGTGGAACTTACCCTTATCCCACTTGACTCTGCCCCCTTCCCCCAAATTTCTCCGACATCCGCATTACCTTCCCCCAATATTTTGTTTTCGATGTTTTAAGAAAATGATATTTTAAGGGCAACTATAAACCTTTTTGTTTTAGGGGCGAAATGATTTTTTTCCCTAGGGGTGACCAGACCTGACCTAACATAACCTAACCTAACTTAACCTAACCTAACCTAACCTAACCTCACCTCATTTCACCCCTAAAACATAGGAAAAAATTCATTTCACCCCTAAATCATCTATTTATGTATCATAGAGGCTACCTGGGAAATTTTTTTTTTGATCCGACCTCCCTTTCCGTGAGGCCGTTAAGTAACTTTGTCCTAAAAACTATAAGTAACATTTTACTTTATAGCATACATAACCTGCTCATAAAAGATCATAATTAGCTTCTTACTTTGGCCTATAAAATAATTTGCAAACGGTCCCTCATAAAAGCTATATATAATAAGTAGCATATTACTTCTAAGCAGAAAATTGTTATCGTACTACGTTTCATAGACATAAATCATGTGTTAATGTCAGGCCTACGATGATGTAAGAATTTAATTAAAATACATATATGATTACATGCATCGAGTTGAACAAAATATTTTTGATCTCTTATCCTCAAAATATACTATTGCAGCCAATCATATAGAAGTGCTGGATCTTATGTAGATGATATGCCAAATGTTTTGGAATCGTACAAAAGTGTCATAAAAGTACAATCTCTAGCACCATCATTTTATATTTTAAAAAAATATTGAAAAAAAAGTAAACTTGTGAAGTTCAAAAACTCAAATCTATAAATACTTTTTAATGAAATATTACAATTTTTTTTTTAAATATCAGATAATATCTGATAAAATAAACTTAAAATATCTGTTCTTTTGCTGCTAAATTAACCTAACTTAACCTTAACATAACCTTAACATAACCTTAACTTAACTTTAACTTATCTATAACTTAGCTTACCTAAATAAATTTTATCTCGCCTAAAAACAAAAATTTGTGAATAAAAAAATGTAGAGTTGCTAAAAATGACACTTTTGTACTAGTCCTAAACACTGGGCATATCATCTGCATAAAACCCGAAGTACTCACTGGCAAACATTTGAAAACGTTTTTATAAGTTTAAGGACGCAAGCATAAAATAACCAATCACAAATTACTTTCGGCAGCCCTGCTGATGAGTTTTTCAGTTTCGGTCAATGAAAATGAGAAGTGGTTGATATGTAATTTGTGCATATTATTGATGTTAAAAGCGTGTGTTTTTAATGCTTGTGTATTAGAATTAAAGGTTTGTACTATTATTATTCTTTATTAGAATAAAATTAAACTATCCACAACGGATAAATGGTTAAATTTAAAAATTAATGAGAAGTCAAATGCAAATAAGCAACTTTCTAGTAACACAAGCGAAGATTATCTTACTAGGGCTGAGACTATAGCCAGTTCATCTTCAAAAGCTTCACCAAGAGTATGTGGTGGAAAAACAAAATCAGAAAATATGACGATGCTTTTCTTTCTTATGGTTTCACCTGGACAGGTGATATGAATGAACCAAGTGCTTTGTGTGTTGAATGTGGAAAAGTTTTGAATAATAAAATTTTAAATCCAACTAAACTAAAACGACATTTGGAAACAACACATTCGATTAAAAAATCCAACTGAGCAATATTTTAAAAGAAAGTGATTAGAATTAAATCAAAGATAATCTACATTTTACTCACACGTGTCAGAAAACAAAGATGCGTTACATGCTTTATATCAAATTAGTTATCGAATTGCAAAAGCTGGTGAAGCACTTACAATTACAGAGAATTTAATAAAGCCGTGTGCAAAAGATGTAGTGGAGTTCATGATAGATAAAAAATACGTCAAAAAAATTTATAAAGTGCGGCTTTCAAATAACTCTGTATCAAGACGTATTCATGCAATGTCAAATTTTGTGGAACTGAGCTAATAAGACGAGTTAAAATGGCTTCAACATTCCCTCTTCAAATGGATGAGTCAACAGATATTGCTGCTTTAGCAGCTTTGCTTGTATTTGTACGGTATAATTATGAAAGTCTCATTGAAGAAGATTTAATAATCTGCAAGCCATTGGAGAGTCATATTACAGGGGAAGCAATATTTAATTTAATTGATTCATTTATGGAAAAAAAGGAAATTTTATGGAAGCTTTGTTCAAGCATTTGCACTGATGGAGGCGCAGCTATGGTTAGGCACATTCGGGTTCTGTGACTAGAATTAAAAATAGAAATAAAAATGTATTCATCGTCAGGCTCTAGCGGTGAAACGTATGCCTGAAAACTTAAAATTAGTATTAATGATGTTGTTAAAATGGTTAATTTTATTAAATCAAGGCCACTAACCTCAAGAATCTTTAGCTTATTATATGAAGATATGGGAAGCACTCATGAAACTTTATTGTTGCATACTGAAGTGCGTTGGTTATCTAATGGAAGAGTGTTGGCAAGGTTTTTCGAATTACGTGAGGAAATTATGTTTTCTCTAACTGAACATCCTTCTCAACTTTCAGCTAAATTAAAAGATCAGTGTTGGATGGAAAAATGGCATACCTTTCAGATATATTTACTTACTTGAATAAAGACAATCTTGCAATGCAAGGTCCCAATGTTTCAACATGTTTCAAAGTCAACAGTAAAATGAACGTGCTTCAACGTACACTAAAACACTGGGGTGATTATATTGCTAAGGGTGATATTGAAATGTTTTGAAAATCTGAGTAGTTTTCTACTAACAAACGAAATTTCCTTAAGGCAAGAAACAAAACATTTAATTTTGCAACATTTGTCTGATATGAATAACTCAATAACAGAATAGTTTCCGAATGAAATGGAAACAGAACGTTGGGTTTAAAATCCCTATGTGGAGTCGTTAAATTTTAACAATCTTTCACGGAAAGAAAGGGAACGGCAAATTGATATTGCAACGGACTCAATATTAAAATTAAAATTTCAAAAAGTGGATCTCACAAAATTTTAGATAGAATTATTAATGGAATACCCTGATATAAGCTCAAAAGCTTTGAAAGTAATAATGCGGTTTCCAACCACATATTTATGTGAAAGAACTTTTTCATTGCATGCAGCAACAAAAAATAAATTTAGAAATAGACTATAGAAGCTGACTTACGCTTACAAGTAACGTCTATAATTCCAAACATGAATGCTCTCTGTAATCAGCAGCAGGATCACCCCAAGTCATTAAAAGTTAGTTTTTATAATATATATATTTTTTAATATCATTTAATTTCCACGAAATTTTTCCTGTAACGTAGGGGTTCCGTGAGTATGAAAAGTTTGGGAAACCCTGGTCTAGATAGAATATATGAAACTGGTATATTTCATATTTCGTGAAATTTTCCAAGAACGTAGTGATGCTCTACAAAAAAATGAAGATTTAGGAAAATATGCATTATGCAAACAGAAATGGTTTGAACGCTTTCAAAGGATGAAAATGTAAAGATTTCACGAAAACTTTCAAAACCAGTAAATTATTCAAGCAAAAGAGACAAGGAAAAATATGGAACTGTAGAAATTACTTAACTGAGTAGCAGAGGTGCTGATGCCTGAGAGATAAACAAGATCATTGTAACAAAGAGGAGAAAAAGTTTACTAAGAGTAGAAGTCGAGAGGAACTATTACAGGGCAGGTTTAGATTTTCTACAGTTGCGACTATTTTGCATTGAAGTAGCAGTCATGAAATATTATTATTACTATTATTATTATATATGTGTGTGTATGTATGTATGTATTATTATTATTATTATTATTATTATTATTATTATTATTATTGTGTGTGTGTGTGTATTATATATATATATATATATATATATATATACTATATATATATATATATATATATATATACATATATATATATATGCTCTCATATATATATATATATATATATACTATATAACTGCTAACATAATATATATATATATATATATTTATATATTTATATATATCATATATATATATATATATATATATATATATATATATATATATATATATATATATATATATATATGTGTGTGTGTGTGAGAACCGAGATGAGAGTGTGTGAGGAAGTAGGTATGAGTAGGCGCGTGTGTGCGCGCGCGCGTGTGTGTATTTGTGTTAATTAAACGGATGAAGAAATATTTATTAACGTGTTGGCTTATATTAGTAAGGTTACTTCCATTGTATTCAAATATTTAAATAAATTAAGCAGCATAGATCACAGAGGACGTATTTCTCTTTTGAAATTTTAAATAATTAATTTTTCCCTAAAAATAAATTGAATGTATTGTTCTCTCGATAAATTAATTGATCACCAGCTAAATTATTACTGTTAGACACAATGACGTAACTGAAAAAATATATATATTAAATATGAAAGGAAAGTACGTGTTTTTTAAGTAAAATCACAATGAGAATTTTTTTTTAATTTTTATAACAATGTTAAGTGTGTGTTACTGTTTAATTCGTTTATTTTTTTATATTGTCTTTTAGTTTTGAAGTTTTTGAGAAAAATTTCTTTGTTTTTCGCATTTAAAAAATATCTTATAATTTTTTTCTATTAAAAAATAACTATTTTATTGTCTAAATAACTATTTTCATATTATTTTATATAAGTTTTGAAGTTTTTGAGAAAATATCTGTTTTTTGACATTTTAATAAATATCTTATATAAAATTCTTTCTTATTAAAAATTAACTATTTTTATTGTTAAAATAATTATTTTTATTGATAAAGTAATAAATCTATTACTGTTAAATCCCACTGTAAGAAAATAACATTTACAGTAAGAAATAGACAGAAACGAAAACAGTAATCAACAATGTACTTCGTAGGTGGTAATGTAGCACTACCTTAAAAGTAAAAAATTTCAGAATTTTGTGTGAAATCTCATATAGATGATGGTAATAATCACATCTTTGTGCAAATATGATCAACTCTCATTATTCGCAAATGCTTGTCTAATATTGTACGATCAGATTCGCATATCTATTTTTAAGCTGATGATGACATTGGATAATTTTATATATTTTTATAACTCGACTAAGAACAAATTTTTTAATTATTGGAAATTGTTGATAAAATTTCGAGGTCAAACTTTTCTAAATTTTCTAAATTGATTTTATTTTATTAATCTTATCGAGATTTTTGATTCATTGGTGCATTTTTATGTTTTATTTGTAGGTTTCTCATCTTTATATACACCGGTTTAACTACGAGTGTAGAGAAAATTTCAAATGTACTCTATATATATATATATATATATATATATATATATATATACTAAATATATATACTATATATATATCCAACCAATATATATAACCTTAACTTATCTAACATATATATATAGCAACATAATATAACATATATATATATATATATATACTGTATATATATGCGCCTATGTATATATATATATATACCATATAACTGTATATATATATATATATATATATAACACTTCTCTGCTGCTACAGGCTATATACTATATATATACATATATACTTAATATATATATATATATACTTATATATATATATATATCTCATATATATATACGCCATATATATAATACTGTATATATACTGCATATATATACATATATATATGCCGCCATATATAGCATAACGCCGCGCACATCCTACTCCGATGGCTGCTTGAGTATATATATATATATATGCATATATATACGCCTTATGTATATATATAACGCCGCCACCACCACTATATACTCTCCATCTCTTTCTCCTATCATATAAATATATTATATACTGTAACTGCTTTATATGTGACAGTCCCACTAGGTTAGGTTTTAACCGGGCATGGTGGTAGGTGGTTAACCACGTTTTTAACCCTCATACGAATCCTACATAGTCTAAGTCTTGTACTGGAATAGGATTGCGCCGTCGAGAGGCGAAACTTTATAAATAAAAGAAAAAACAGAAGAGCATTATATTATGATTTATTTGATCATTATGTTCTGCGATTTTCATTGGTCCATTCTGTGCTAGGAATCTAATGATAATCCCAGTATCACAGATTATGAGATGTAGTAATAAGAGACCTTAGATCATTTTGACCCTTTTTCTATACCAGGGATGACCGGATTCTTTGTATACAATGGTTGAAATTTCTTTTCAAAGAACTTCAGGCAAATATTTGGAACAATTATTAAAAATCCATTTAATAATTTACTATATATATATATATATATATATATATATATATATATATATACTTATATATATATATATATATATATATATATATATATATATATATATATAATTTTTATATTATATATCACTCTATATATATATATATATATATATATATATATATATATATATATATATATATATATATATATATATATATATATATATATATATATAATAACTAATATATATATATAATATATATATATATAGCCAACCTTGCCATATACATATATAACCCTCTTGCTATATATATACTACTTCTGTTTCCAGTGCGTGTGTCGTACCTTTTCCCCAGTCTTGGGGAGAGAAGATGTTGATGATGTTATATATATATATATATATATATATATATATATATATATATATATATATATATATATATATATATATATATATGCCTCTTATATAATAACAATAACAACCACTACTGCAATATACTACTACCTATATATATGTATATATATATATATGCCTATATATCAATAATAATATCCATGTATGTATAACTATATATACTATATATATGTATATATATATGTAGCATATATATATAACAATATATATATATATGTATATATATATCTAATATATATATATATATAATAACTATATAAAATGTTAATAATAATATATATATATATAATAATAACCAATATATATATATATATATATAATAATAATATAATAATATATATATATATAATAATAATAATAATAATATAATAATAATAACATATGTAATATATATATATATATATGCTGTATAATATGAGTACTGTTATTTAAATATAACATAATAATAATAACCTTGTATATGTATTTTTGAATATATATGTATAGCTATTATATATATATAACTCTTATATATATATATAATAATAGCCAATAATAATATATATATAAATATAATATAACAACCAATATATATATATATATATATAACTATATATCTTAACTGTATATATATATATCATATATAATATATATAACTGTAACCTTATTTATTTATATATGGATATATATATATATGTATATATAGCAAATATTGTTTAACAATAACATATGCATATAACAATAACAATAACCAATATGTATATATATATATATAACAACCATAACTGCTATAACATATAAATATATATATATATATATATATATATCTTGCTACTACTATAACTCATATCTTTCTTTCTTAACTGCTTAACTTATATATATATATATATATATATGATGTAATATATATATATATATATATATTAGATGTATATTAGATATATCTGTGTGCTTGATTCTGTATGTGTATTTAAACGAATGATATTGCTGTTCATTGATTGGCAACATGAAATGTTTGAAAACACATGACATTTATCGTTAATTGGCCTCTGAAATATATATATATTATATATTAAATATATCTGTGTGGTTGCTTCGGTATGTGTATATAAACGAATGATATTGCCGTTCATTGATTGGCAACATGAAATGTTTGAAAACATATGACATTTATCGTTGATTGGCCTCTGGGTTTGAAATGCGCTTTTAGCCTTTAGGATTACTTGTATGAGGTTGACAAACAAACAAAAAATTCACTCAAAATTTCATGGCAACATCCAACCGCCTATTATACCTATTAACTTATTAAGCTGATATTTTTTATATTTACAATCAAAAAGAGCACGGTAATCTATATCA